>JAAGAY010131610.1:0-55702 GCA_011801015.1 Ardeotis arabs
TTTACGATGTTGGTAACACAGAATTCAGTAATAAGAACAACAGTAAGCTAGGCAGTCTGTATCTTCATAGATTTGAGTCTTTTCAATTTCTCCCCAAAATTTTGAAACAGACCTCAGGAAAAAAATACTTGACAGTATTTCTGATAGACCTCAGGAAAAAAAACCAACCTTTTTTTGTCTCAACATTTCTGTTTTCTCACCCACAGCTTCATCTCTCTAACTACACCACAAGCACGTGATTGGAAGCCTTCTATCTTAATTTAAAAAAAAAATTTTAAAGACACTTCTGGTAACTTTACCTCCATGTCACATGAGGATTTGCACAGCATTTGCCTCCTACAACTTATTTGTGCTGAAACCAAAGCTTTCAGACATTGACAATTATCATAGATTCTCACATTTCTCAAAAAGTGTTTTGAGTAACAGCAAATAATTTATCTTCCAAGCACAAATTTCTCTGGTGCAGGTCTGAGTTGTGGTTCTTTCCTCTGCTGGAACTGCAAAAGGAAAGGCAGTGACCCTCTGTAACACAGGTCAGACTAGCTCTGCTTTAAATCTGTGACAATATTTCCCTCACTTATTGCAACCTTCAGCTTTTTGCCTGCCCATCTCAAAATAAACATCCCAGTGAAACGAGACAGGACACAGATATGACAGACATTTGCAAGTCTGGCCAAGCTGTGAGGTGCTTTCAAACACAAAGTAGGGAAGATGAAATAAAGCATATTTCACCTTTAAAAATTAAAGCAGTGTATGCAAACAAGTCATAGGCATTGCTATGAGCCTGCACGAGACTTCTTTCCTCCTATGGCTTCAGGATCAGCTTTCAAACTGGCCCTGGAGCATAAGCATGACTGGATCTGACCCAGTCTCCTTCGACATTATATGTGCCCCCTTGTCTCTCCTCTGCAGAACCAGGCAATGCCAGCGGCTTTGCTTTACTCTGAGGAAAGAAACCCAAACATTATCAACAACCTTGTACTTACTGAGTTCAGCGATGCTCCCCACACGCGTAGCAAGTAATGACTGCTCAATGGTCCTTAGCTCTGACTGGCTGAACATCTGCACTTCTCCGGGCTTGTTTGACCTTTGCTGGTCTTTGTGAAGGTTCAAGCTGTCCGGCAGGCAGAGAACACCTACAGTGGACAAAAAGAAAGGAGAAGTCCAATGTAATTTCAGCCAGTATGGATGACTTTGCTGCCACCATCACATCATTCTGTGGACATTCCAAGATGAAGCCTGTGTGTGCAGAGCTCAAAGACAATCAACATCTATAACTTCAACATCTATAACAGATGACTCATGCTCTGAGAAGTGGCCCTTGTTTGCTCTTCTGAATATCCTCAAGTCACTTATGATGTCATCTAGAAATAATTCTTACAGAAAATCCTAGAGAATTGCCCAAGGAGGAGGTCAAGAGAGTTACAAAGAAGCCTCCTAGAAACTACTCCAAACCCATACAAATTCACTAGAAAATGGTATCTCAGCAACAAAATTCTTAAAGATTGGCTTTAAAATTATATACGAGACAGATGATATATTTCCCCTGTAAGGGGAACTCCACCGACAATTGCCAAAATAACAGACAGAGTCAAGATGCCTGCAGTGTCATTGATGGGCTTACTGAATTTCTTTTGTAAATACAACTCTTGGCATTTGAACCGGTTGGGCTTCAAAACCTCGTTATTCAGAAGCCCTTACAGCTGTGAATTTTTGTGGCGCAGGACATAAGTAAAGCTACTGACAAAAAATAATTTACATCCACATTCATTCAGGCACAAAAGTCACTTTCTGCCATGACATCCCAACCCTCAGGCGCAGATAGAGGGCACAACATTTATTAGTCAAAATCACTTTCATGCTAAAAAACAGAACTTCTTTGAAAGAGCAAAGACTGCATTACCACCCTTGGGTAACAGATGCATGGAAGTTCAGCTTAGAAGAGCAAGCTCTCCTCCCTTCTTGTGGTCTATAAACAGCCAGCTATGGCCATGCTCTCCACAGCATCACCTTCCCAGTCCCGCTGGGACACACGCAGGTGGAGACCTGCTAGAGGCAGTAGAATTGTACCTCTTCATGATGATTAAATTTCATCTTATCTCTAATTGTGTGACATGCAACAATTACCTTTGAAAAGAAGCCAGAGTAGGAAATGTATTTTTTCCATTAGCTTTTACTATTCCTTGCTTTTAAGCACAGGGGAGAGGCTCTACCCTACGGGCCAAGCAGACTTCAGAAAATACATTAAGGAAGAGGCACACATTTCGTGTCTTTCTTTGGGGGAAGAACTTAACTAGTTTCTCAGCTCAGTAAATATATGGCATCTAAACCTACTGATGAATAATTCTACCAATAGATGTAACACTGGAGATCCTGGGCAGAATAGCCACCTTAATCCCTGTTTACTTCAGTTACGGAACAGCCCCACAAACATCACTACACTGGAGCACCGCAAGAGCAGTTAACATGCCTGAGAAGGGTTGCTTCTCAGCCACCTTGTTAACTCCACCAAACTGCTTTGGATTCCCTCCTCACATCCACCTGCTCCCTGCAGGGAGCACGGACCTAAGAACACCCATCCCGGGAGGAGAGAGGCGGCGCAGGTTCAGTGAGCACGTTCAAAACAAAAAAGCAAGCACGTACACTGGGAAAACCAGGACCAAAGGTCTTGTCCGCCATGGCTGGAAGACAGTAACCTAAACCAGGATCATCTTCCACACGCAACAGCAACACCAGAACAAACTCCTTAATAGCCTGTTTGAACGCTGGAGATGGAGGAGCCTTAATCCCAGCCCTGGCTTGTAACAACCACAGTAAAACCATATGCATGTGTGGAAGGTCATGAGAGATGAACATGACTCATGAGGAGGCACCCTGGAGAGAAAGAGCAGGACATCTGACACGGCAACAGGGAGGAAAGAATTAAAAGCAGAGAGGGAAGGGATAAAAAGCGACAACAGCTTATCAAACAAGCTCTCCAGGTTCTCCTGCCATCACTCAGGAGCTGACTCACATAAACTCTTGGTGCACTGATCAACATTTAAATTCTGGGAATGTATAGAGCTCAAGAAGTACAACACCTGGATTTAAAATGCAGATTTTAATAAGTATTCTCTCTTGGAAATCTTTCTCATTTATTCAGATTATTCTTTATAATTTTAATGACTAGAAATTTAGGCAAAATTGGAAGAGTCTTCCCTGCAGGAAACAGATGTGTAACAGATCTAATACTCAATGATATTTCTAAAAACAAGAAATAGAGCACAAGCAGCTTTATGGCATCTTTAAAAAATGAATATCCAACAAGAAAATCTCTTTGAGTGAAAACACACCTTAAGTGTGGGAAAAAATACTGGCTTAAGATACCTTTACAAATAAGATTCAAATGATTTAAAAGCATAATATGTACAGGAGATATTTCTCCAAGCGATTAAAGCAGTGGGATATAGACATTTTATCCTCTACTTTGTTTCTGACTCCGTTCCCACAGCGAGGCTTTTTCCTTACAAACAGCTCTGATGATTAATTACTCTGTTCTTTAGCGAGGGGAGTGTATTCTTAGGTTCTTGGATGAAAAGTGCAAATGAAATGCAAAATGTGCCATTGTTCGAAAACTTAGCAAATTATAGGATCTGTCACGCCAAAGCATTGGGTTGGAGATTAGCAAAGACATGCAATAGCCAAACATCTGATACTTATATGCCAGCTTCAAAACTATAATTGATCACAGCGGGTGACCAGTGGGGTGATGGAAGATCTGTTTATAACTCTTAGAATTTTGGTGGATCAGATCTGGTTTTCACCAGTATGGAGAAAGGGAATTCTATGGCTCGGGCATGGAACTCTGCTGATTTTCTACCTTCAGCTGTTTTCCCCAAAACTGATTAAAGAAAAGTGAAGAAAATGCTTTTTAGAAGAAAAAAGTTCCTCTCTTTATCAGTGTTTGATGTAAAGCTCATATTCACTGATGAAAGACTATGGCAGATAATTTCTCTCCGGCAACAAGAGAGCAAGTCAAATCGAGGGAAGGGAAAAAAGGTAAAAACTTTGTGATTATACTTTTTTAAAAATAGAAACATTTAAATAGCCACCACCAGCTTTCACTGGTTTGGCTACAGTTCAACTTCCTTATTTTAATTCTCTGCCAAATGGTATTAACCGCTTGCTTTTTCAGTAGTGGCCTCAGCCATACTATGTTGTACTTGACAAACAAGTGAGGGTCTCAAGTTTCCAATGGCCTGAAAAATAGAACTTTTTCCCCTCTTGTTTTCTGGCTGTCGCTGCTGATGCTATCTGTCATTCCACACTGAAGATTTCTATGCAGTATCTTCAGAAATGAACGGCAGTATCTCTCTTTTCCTTCAACCGGCACTGTTCAGTGTCCTTCCTTTCTGCACGGTTACTCAACCATGTGCGCTTCTTTGCCCATTATTTTATCCCTCTTCTTCCCTCTAATTCACTAGAGTGGAAACTAAGCAGTCAGTTGTTGCCTGATGAATACAGGGCCAGACTCACTCAATACGCCCCTGGCTGCTCTGTGCAACCCAGCAATGTACAGCAGCCATACGTTGCATTTGTGACTGCTGTGAACCACTGGAACAAGGCGAGACAACCAAAGCCCTCAAGTATATTTGGATTTTGTCACCTCTTTGTTGCTTCCCCTCATCTGTACCCTCCTTGGGGCAGGGATCTGTCTAGGACTTGTCTGCATGAAGACATATCCGGAATGGGCGATACCCAGTTTGCTTTCTAAGTTTTCACTTTGCCCTTGGCCTCAGAGTGCCCTGCAGTCTGTAGGTAAAAAAACTGAAGAGAAACACAAAGGAAATGTTTTAAAATCAGTAGGATGACAAAAAACTTCACAGTGACTACCTCTTAATGCTCCCCCTCCCAAATCTCTAAAGAAAAAACAACATCATAGGGAAAATTCAGTGTACAATTAATACACTCCACATTTTTCCTGCCCTCTGGGCTCAGCTGAGGTCTGTCAGAGCTCTGTCCCCAAGGACTCAAAAATCTCAAACCAAAGAATCATTGCACAAACTTACAAAGTCAAGACTGAAAATGTCTTAGCTTATAAAAGAAGCGGTTATTTTAAATCTTCATGCAAACTCATCTGAAGGCAGGGGAACCTGGTAGCTTCATTCCAGTTTCCCCATGCACATTCCCACCTCTTGGGCTTGTTTGATGGACTACCCTCCATTGCAAGGCATGTTTTGGCACAAATATACATACATTCCTGGATACTTATTTCAGAGCCTGCTGTGGAGCTGCCCATGCCATCTTTGCATATGACACAAGTTTGTGTGCATCACATAAACATCGCAAATTCAGCACCCAGCAGCAGTGCCAGCAGAGCTTGTCCCTGCTCCTAAGTGCCACCCCAGCAAAACAGGTTGAAGGACTTGATGGCCAAGAGCAAGTCCAACATTGGATGCAGCAGCAGTTATGTGACCTCTTTGGCTTTCGGGGCAGGAGAAATGTGGGGTTTGTAGCCCAAATCTCACCTTAATACAGAGGAGTCATTAAAAAAAATCTAAGCCCCCTCCACTGTTCCTTTATTTAGATACCTGCGCTTATTTCTATACCAGCTGTTGCAAAACATTTGATTCCTGAAGTGCTGGCACCCATGGTGCCCATACTCCAGGGCCAGCAGTTGGACTTCACTTTCTCTTTGGCATAGAGGCTGCTGGCTTTCCATGGGCCATGTATTGCTCTTGGCACTGCACAGCTACTTGCATCATGCAAAGACAGATCAAAGGGCAAAACCAGCAAAAAGTAAGACGAGCAGTCTTTTGGATACCACCATGAATGACTACACAATGTGGAAAGCAATAAAAAGGCGAGTCTTTTAATTGAAATGGGCAGTAAAGTTCTGGGCAAGACTGTGTTGCATCTTCAAACATAGTTTGGCCCCAAAACAGCTTTGCCACGTAAAGCCATAGTTTGGTCCCAAAACAGCTTTGCCACGTAAAACAGCATTTTCAACAGTGAGTCCATTTCAGAAAAAAAAGGAAATGAGAGGTATACAGAACTTAAACTTGCAGTTCCAGTTATTGCAGGTCTCAAGTTACTGCTCTAACCTTCCACTTCTCACCTATTGTAAACATGCTTTAGTGCCGTACACCACCACATTTGGAGCTTTTATTTGTCTTTCAAGGAATCTGAAGACATTTAATCAAGCTATTGCTTGAGTATATAGCAAATTCTCCAAGATCAAATAATACCTCAACTATCACTCAATTCAGTTTTGTACCTGTATCCATATACAAAGCAACAGACCAGGGCAGGCAAGAAGTCTGCACTGCCTACATGCATAGGTCTACAATATCTAATGTTATCCATTTTTCAAATTCTTTGCCTTCTCCCTCTCCTTTAGTATTCAAATCCCACGATTTAAACCAAAACAAATTTCCAATGACATTAAATTAATATAAATGTCCACTGGACAATGTGATTCAAGTGATCTGTATTGAGGCATCTAGCAGAAACCCAACACAAATGTAATTGTTTTGACTAAAAATACAAGTGCTAAAAGACTATAAAACATTTTTTTTGCACATTTCACCATTCATTCCTTTGAAAAGAGTGTCAGATTTCTCTCTATGTATTAATTTACAGTGTGGGTAGAAGCATGAAGGCTTTGCTGCTCTCTTGTTATTTTTATTTAATTAAGTGCTCCTACTTTCAAGATAAAATAATTCCAAGTATCTTTGACCTCCCTCTTTATCTATCTATTACATCTTAAGCAAATGTACATATCTGGAAAACAGCCTATACTCCCACTGCAAGGAATATGGATCCTACTAAGAGTTTATAGTAATGAAGTGTGCAGGATAGATATCAGGCAAATTGCTGTACAAAATGAGCCTGAAAATGGTAGTTAACCCTGAACAGTCCCCAAAATGTGGTGTTGCACGTTACGCTGCTCAAGTAGATGCTCACCTTACCTAGAAGGACTACATTTAGGAGTAGGAAATTCACTCAACTGTCATAATTTTTTTATTTTTTACACAGGAACATGGGACTAGAAGGTCTTTGAGTTCAGTGTCCTGCTCTCATAAAGAATCATATTAAGTTCAAGAGCTCATGAAACATCCAATAAAAAAAAAAAAATTCCTTCTCTTCCACAAGCTCATGTACCAAAATTATTTCCCAGCACCAGAGAGCATTCTTGAGATCTACAATGTAAAAGCCTATGGGAAAGAAATAAAAGGGACAAAAGTATTGCCAGCTGCCTTTGCAATAGCAATATACTTCACTAGGTGCAAATCCCATTTGGTTGGTACTCCAACATGCAGAAAAACTGCCCTGACCCTGTATTTGGAAATTGTGGGAACCATGAGTATGGCAGGATGATGCACCATGCAGGTACACACCAGATTCTGAAGCACAGTGTGGGAACATCAGCACCATGAGCTCAGCATCCCGACGCCAGTGAGCAGGAGCTGGTGAATACAAGGTGATACAATCCACCATGCAGAAGCTCAAACTTGAAAAGAAACCCTATGGTCTCTGCTGTTTGAAGCAATCTGCACCTTGACTCCTTAGCTCAGCCTGTCAACCTGGCCGGCAAGGCAGATGGAAAACATCTTGACTTCCCCTTACAGAAATGAGACTACAGGGAAAACCTTAATGCTAATCATATCAGCCAGTGCTTTCAGTTAACGGAAGACCTGGAAAGCATTCAAGGCAAGGAGTGCAAAGTGTCTTCTTTCCACACATTCCAGCCCGGTTAAATAACAGGGAGTGGCTTTGCATGGAGAAAATGCAAAGCACTTGGGAAAGCTAGGTGGTGAGATAAAGTTTCCAGAATCTGAGCCTTAGAGTAGGCAGAGCAGCCCAAATGAGAAAGGGTGGAACAGGCACAGGAATCAGATGCAAGAGACTAAAGGGACACTGCTTTGTGTGTCTTTAACACCTACTGCCCAATGACATTAATAACCACTACTGGCTTTCCACTCAGCCTCAAGCCACCAGCGTTAAGCAGGTAAGGTAGTATTCATGTCCAATTTATAGACGGAGTGAAAGTAAAGCACCAGAGAGCTTAGTAACCAATTCAAGGTGAAATGAGAAATGTCAGAGAAAACCAGGAAAAGAGCGTTAAGGCCTCTAGTTATGCAGTTTAACCACAAGAGATCACCCTTTCTCTCCTGGAAAATCAGTAGAAGAGCAAATGAATAATGCCTAAAAATGAAAAAACTGAGAGCCTAAGAAAATCTGCCAAAAATGATCAACAGCAGTAACCACTGATAAACGACAAACAGAAGTTGTACAAACTCTGCAGATTTTGGGTTCTCACCAGCAGGAACTTCACTTCCAGAACTACTGCGAAGAACAATCCTCTGAGCCACACAAGGGCAACTTTTTTTATTCCACCTGGTCAAGTTCAGAAGTTTTGTATTACATTTTTGTCTCTGGCTCCTTGCAATTGGAAATTTTAGTAGCTGCATATCTGCAGACCAGTTTTTTCCAAAGACATGTGATCGTTTTCAGGGCAGTATCCCAGCTGAGTTGGGATTTGGATTTCATCAAAAGCCAGAACGGATGATCATCATCCAAAGCAGAGATACCTCTGCAAGCAACTAGAGCAGATGTTATAGGAACATGAGATAATAGAATTACACTACAACAGGCGGCTGTGACATCTTTTCTCGAAAGGAGTTTCTTAGCACAACACATTCTACTTAATTGGGACGTCCTCTTTATTAGGATCCTTCTAAGGCAATCCTTTTAGCCTAATGATAATGAGTGGCAATCACTGCTGCTTAAAATGGCATAGAAGGAACAACAATTCAAGTAAATTAGGATATATTCTGCTAGTACCAAGCAGTTAAGTGGTGCACAACGAAGTGGAACGCAAGACGGATTTGATTGTTTAGGCTATGCAGTACAAAACAAAGAAGAATCAGAAGATTAGATCCCACTAAATGTAGAAACTAAGCTCCCAAATCACCAGCTACAGCTTTACATTATTTTTATTAGGATATAGAGAAAATAAAATCTTGGGCCTGCCAAAATCCATTGCAAAACTTCAAAATCCTCAAAATCATCACAAAAAAAAAAACCAAAAAAACAAACAAAAAACAAGACCCCAAAACAAAAACAGTGAATGAAGCAAGCCAGTCCACAAGCAAGAGAAGAAATGGAGGTCTCTCCTAGTTCCCTGACATGGTCTTTGTCGTACTACTGCCAGGTGGGCATGCATCCCTGGGCTGGACAGACAACACGTGTGCTCATAGCACAGCGAGCTACAGTGGATGCAATGGCCGTATCCTCCTCCCTTTGCCTCGTGAGGAGATCAATGTGCACCACACGCTTTCACCTACCTGTGATTTTCACTATCGCTCTTCCCGTTGACCACGAAGAGGCATTTTATCGACTTCAGAACAGGAAAATTGCTCAGCAGCACACTGTGCTCAGCCACGCTATTCCACTGTCACAGTGACCATAAAAGTTTCAGTGCGAGTTGTGATTTTTTTGGCAGAGAGATGTTAGAGCTGACACAGTGCATTTATTTCACGCCAAGTACCCATCAGCTTGAGATTACCCGGATCTTAAGCTCTGCTAGCCTGGACCCAGTGATTTGGAGGAGAATATTTTTCTACTACAGTCTTTGACAGGAGATATCCGATACAGAAAATAAAATTTAAAAATGCCAGTATCATGTTCCTTCTCTGCTACATGCAAATAAACATAACAAATGCAGCCCTCTGTGTCTTGATACAAGCAAGAAGTTGAGAGGTCGTGGGGAATTTGTAGGAAGAAAAGAGTACAATGAACGTGCTGGCAGTGCTGAATAGTGAAGAAGCTCGGAGAAATGTGGATTTGACAGTATCGAGTCTAACCACGAGATGCTTCTTGCAGCTACCAGCAAGTACTCAAAATGGCAGACACATAATCAAGGGAGAAAGGATGCGCATTGGTATAAACACAGACTCTGGACATACCCAAGAGTACTAACTCATGAAAAAAACAGATTTAGCTAAAAACAGACACAATCCTCTATTAGATCGAGAATTCACAGAAGGTTTAAGCCTTTGAGTCACTGAAAATGACAAAGAACATGTTAACAGGTTTTATTTTACAGAAAAAAAAAGGCCTATGAGCTGATAGCAGCAGAACAAGAGGATTCAGTGATTCATAGCTTAATATGCTTTCCTAGGGCCTGTAATTTCCTTCATTCGTTACCATCAGCCCCCCAAAATTCCCAGCCACTACAGACTACTTCTGCTTCAGCAACCGTGAGACGGGAATGGCCTAAAAGCCCAACGGCACTGGCACAGCATTTTCCTAACCTCGTCCAATATTTGATAGACAAAACACCAGCAGCTAATTAAGTACTATTGCATAGGTATATGCTCAAATCTCTTTTTTTTTTGAGCTGTGAGTTTCTTCTAACGATACTGGTTTGGACTTCTTGAGAAGAGAGACTGAGTATTTCAATTGCAAATGAATAACCCCATGCAAGCACATAATCCCCCATTTTTCAAGACCTACTATCCAAACAGGTCCCTGTACCAGGTACTGCAGCTATAGTAAAGAACTACAAAGTGATTGTTGCAAAAATAATTTTTTTCCACTGCTTTCTCTATGTGTCACCATTCCTTTGGCATAGGCACCACATGTTGGATGCCTTCAAGGGTTAGACCCATCTTTCAAAAACACCAATGCGCTTACATTTCTGAGGAGATGCACTGAATACTACAGAACACACTTGGCAAGAATATTTCAAATACCTTAAAAAACACCTCCTCCATTTGCTTCAATATTTGTAAAGATTAGTCTGCTTTTTACAGGAGAAGGAATTGTTTGCCAAAATTCCTCCTTTAGCTTTGGAACACCATCAGGTTGTACAAAACCCCACGAATAATACATACCGGAGTAGAGACTCGGTGCTCACATTGAGCAGGGGGCAATCCCATCACAGTTACCAGCCGCACACTTCACATTTCACAGGCGGGCAGCAGCTGGAAACAGGATCAACGGGAGTGGGACAAGGCATCTGTGGTCTATGGAGCAATCACCACCTTGCACTTGGGAGTCAGTTATGTATGCAAAAGCTTATGCAAACCGTACCTACAGGAGTAAGGATGGTTTGCAATTCAAACTGGTGAAACACCTGACCTTACGAGGGTGGGGTGACTGGTTGACAGGAGAATGACACTCCTTTCCAGCGGAGCTGGCTGCCTGGTGTTTGCTCCGTTAAGCCATCTTCCACAAGGCCAAAGCCTTGGGCTCTGTCCCAGGGAATGCTGCCCTAATATCAAAAAGCAGCTAAAACTATCACCATCCTTCAACTTTGAATGACTATATCATCAGCTCCAAAAGTTTCTGGGAGGGCACTAGGATATGTGATTTAATAAAATAAATAATAAATAAATAAAATAAGTTAAATCTGCAGTCGGTAGGCCATAAAGGTGAAAACACAGGGCATGTAAGGGCTGCGATGGCCCCTAGGACTACAGCACACAGGTAAGCAAAATTGCCCTGCCGCCTCACGTTGCCATGCTTCAGTGGGGAAATGCAGGCGGCTCTGGCAGAACACTTACTGACTTCGTAAGGGTCGGGATTTTACCCCCAAGCGATGACTTTTGGGTAAACTTGAGCGCGTGGAGAGCGTGCAGAGCCCAGAGCGCACAGTAAAGGTTAAGTAGTTAGAATTTCCTTTCAACTGCTTGCACAGATGAATATCAGATTAGCCTCTCCACCCTCACCATGAAAGCCCACGCTTAATGAAAGTAAAGAATAAGATGTTTTAGAAACACATGCTTTTATTTACTGGCTTTAGGGCAGTATCCCATCACCCCAGGCATTTACTACGCTCCCTCCCACCCTGCTAAGGCTAGCACGGAGCATACCAAGATAAAAACCACCTACCCTTGACGGCGTATAGTACAAGACTACAGTGATCTCCTGAGCTGTCAACAACTCCAGCGCAGGACACGCCCTACAGCCCCCTGCATCCCCCCCCTTCCCAAGCCAGGTTTGCTGCATCATTTGGGGTACCCCTAGCAGGAGAGAGGTTCTCACCTGCAAACACCTGAGCTCAGGCACTGACAGCTGTAACCTACGGGGGACCAAGGTACTCAGCTCCCACCTTCAGCAAAGGAATAACCCTCTGCCTTCAGCATGTGCTTCAATTAAATACATGGTTTCTGCCATGTATTTAAAGATAAATATTCACCTAGAAATTTCACTGACTGGAAACTCCGGATGCTGGCCAGATGTCATTTCTAAAAGTAACCTTTATGTTTTTCAAAAATTCCACTTGGCTTACTAAATAGAAACAGCTTGTTAATAGCATGTGTTTCACCATCCAGAGCTTTGATAGAGACACCTACAACAATAAATCAGCTCTGACCAGTAAAGGTTAACCTATATACAGATTATATATGGTAAAATCATTACAGACAATGAAAAAAAATTTACAAGAGACATTAGACTATGTCGCTAGCATATTTTTATGACTGGCTGCCCTACAGATTGGCTGGCTGAACCCATTTCAAATAATTCAGGTTTTACAGAGCTGATGGACACTCTCTTCCCCATCCAGCTATAACACAAACTAACTGTGTTCAGGTGCATGAACTCATTACATGGGTACCACTTTAACTGAAAAAGACTTATAAAAGTTACTTTACAGAGATTTAATACTCATTTTTTATTCCTGCAGAGTATCCATTTGTACATTCTGAATTTTATGATATCAAGGTACACAGTTTTCTTCCTAAAATATCTCACTCATTTTTTGAAAATGATGCCTTCTATTACTTTTTCCAAACAGGAAAATCTGCACATTTATTCTCAGAGGGGTTAAAGGTCAAACTCAGTTTTCATTTATGCATAATCTTCAGATTTGAACCTCTGCATTATTAGTGTTACCATAGAGTAAAAGGATATGATCATCTCTACAGCAGACCCTTCTTCAGTGTACCGAACAGACAGCAGTTCATGAAGAAACAGATGCTCGCTGTTTTATCCTTCTGGTTCAGTGTGGTCTTTGGCATGATTTTGACACGACTGCACCTTATCCATCCTCTGCTTCGCGTAAAGCATAATGTTTTTCCCCATGGGCTCACCTTTTCCCATCGGTGCCCTGATGGGACAGAGCTGTATCCTCAGCGATGCCTCGGCTGACCCACGGCACTGCTTCACCAGCCCTTCCCCAGTACTCAAGCACCAAAACCAGGGAGGGTAACAAACTGCACAGCAGTTTTTCCCTCACAACCTTGGTCTTGGAAATGGCTGAGCCAACTTGTCCAAATTTTTTCAGGAAAAGAAAAAAGGTATTTTAAAACCATTTTAGGGGAACTGACTGGCCTAGAAAAAGCTAAATGCAACTGCAACATATCAGAAGCAACTGAAACTGGGGACATAAAATGATGACCAGCAGGTAGCCACAATAATAGGCCATGCTAACTGCCTCGCCAGCTGCATCTCATCTGCTGATTTTATTTAGCCTTTTTTCTTTTAAGCAGACTGAAAGAAAGCAAACAGTATTTGGAAACTTCCAGACACGGCTTCAGCGGGTTAGCATTACATAAACTGACTAAGGAGCAATATAAGTTATGAAGGACACAGAAATCGAATATAAATCTTGGAGATTGATTCAAGTCAAAATCCTAGATACAAAAGAAACCACATACAATAAACGAATATAAAGTATGCTCTTAATTGTACTCCATTTTCCCAAAAGTCAAGTAAACTCCATTTCCATCACTCAGGTACAGTCCCCAAACTGTCACCTGTTCATGACATCATTTCTACCCTCATTGAGCTTCCCTCCATTTTACAGCAGCCGTGCTCATGACAGCTACCCACTCTCAGCATCCCTGGGACCCATTCCTCAGCACCTTTTCCAGGGCTGCAACAGAAAGATGTCCAGTCCTTTTACTGTGAGCATCATCTTATACCTGCAACAAACCAGCCCCATGGTTCAGCCTGGAAGTCCTCACAGCAGGTGGTTACAGCTACTAAATGAAGTAAAGTTATATGTATTCCAATCCCATTCTCTGTGGATAAGAACAACAAAATGCTCCTTGGTTCATTTTTCTTAATATTAACAGTGCTATGAACCATAGAGAATTATAAAAGTTCAAGAATTATGAAGATCATAATATTTGGAAAAGAGATAGATTCAACGAGAACTACTATTTTGCAGCATAAAAGCATGCCACGAAATGGTAATTGCAATGCACAACACTGCAAGACCTACAAGAATTACTAGCAAGTTTTCATCGCCTCCACAGCACGTCATGAGGAAAACTAACAAAAATAGACTAAATTTCTAGTTTGAAAATAAATGTGCAATTAATTATTTTAATTCTATTCTAGTGAAAAGGCAGAACTCTGCAATTTAAATCATTTGTAGATTCATGGCCTCTAGCCATGAGTGGACAACACACTACCATGGACGCTAGCCACAGGGACCGCTACTGCAGGCCAAGAGTGATCTATGAGCTTCATTAAGAAATTAAATAGAGTTCATATATATATATATATACACACACTACCATGAAATTAAAGTAGGCTTCTGCATGCACCAGACTTCCCAGAGAGTACATTCTGCTGGAGAACTGTCACCTACTTTGAGCTCGTTTGCCTAGAAATATGTAATCAAGAAAACTTGTTGCCAAGAGTCTGAAAATGTGTTGGACTTGGCTGTGCTGAGAGATGCCTGCCAAGCCACGTCCACATGTACCCCTCTTGGTGGATGGTTGGTGGAGCCAACAGGCAACATGCAAAAAATGAGTTACAATGCCCGTCTCCTCTTTCTCTATGCATTAATTTCATCTCAAGAGTTAACAGGTAACAGGATCCAACTCTTCTCTTAAAAGCATGGGTTTTCCTGCAAGGGCTAAGCCACAGCACAGCGCTGAGGATACTGCCAGCTCCTGAACATAACGCACACAGCACCAACCCATCAGCAAGAAGGTACTGTATTAAGTAAATCAATGTAATTTCTCTCATTGCTGTGGTCTTTTAAACTAAGTTTTAGTGCACTCAGGGAAAAAAATATACTGTCTAACTACAGACTATTCATAGTCAGAACTAAACTGTTCAAAACAATATCATTTTTTTCTTGCTCCATTATATATATGTTACAGAGACAAAACACTTGAAACACATCTTTTCTGACATGAGATTTGCATAATGAGAAAAGACAGTTCTTCTGGCCCAAATTCCTCACATTAATCACGTCCCTGGCTGACTAACGATGGATTTAGTGGACGCTCAAAATGGTTTGTTGAGTAAGAAAGTTGTTTTTTACCCTGGTAGAGGTGGAAGCAACCTCCCTTCTACCTGTCTCCTGTAGTGGAAGGGTATGGTACTGTAAAGGCAATATTCCAAAATATGCAGGTCACCATGAACATGGCTGCAGTGGGCAAAGCCTTCAGTATGAGAAGTGAAAGACTAGATTTAATGAAAAGGAATTTTGACAAAAGAGGTAAACTACTTTTTTATTGCATGTGGAAATTGTTATTCTTGGTATTTCCAGAGCACAGGAAAGCACCGAAACTTTTTCTTTTAATATATCCCTAAGTTCCTTTCTCAGACAGTTTCATCTTTCTTCAGCACTCTGGTGGTACACTCTGTCCACTAAACATCGCTGGAGAATTTGACACATTTTTATTTAGTTTCCAAAATCAACTGTGCATGTACACGTCACGTAGTAGTGACTTACTTATCATATGATCATTGGGCTCTTTCCCCACCTCTGCTTAAACAGCCACTACTTCAAACTCTGAATTCACAACCAACTTTAGTGTCAACCGACAAGAAAAAAAAAGTCTCCAGTTCAAATGACTTAAAGAGATGAGTACAACAATCACGGCAAAAGCAATGATGATGTGACAGTCTGAAAGCTTTCAAGACTAGTTCTCAAAATTATGAAGATTGTGAATTTAGGTTTTACCATACATTCAACCCCGTAAACGCTAAAGGTTGTACAAGATCACATTTCAGGATCCGCAAGTAACCTTGACTTTGCCCTTATCAAGAAATGAAGGGGACAACTGGAAATTTTGAGACAAGGTTTTCTTCTTCAAATAGAGATGGAAAAGGGAACTGGAAGCTGTCCTTCGGTTTTGGTTATGGACGGATCATAATGTTGCCACTTGCAAAGTCTACCCACCGGAGTTTTTAAGCAAAAAAAAAAAGTTTCAGAAGGGATCTGATTCAGAAAGGGTAAGTCCAGCAACATGGCTTTCCCCAGCACACTCTGAGATAGGGAAACAAGATGCAGATGCAGACACAGACTGCCCTGAACTGGTTTCTCAGAATCCATCGTGTTGGTCTTCATTGCATACTTTTGAACTTTTCCAATCTTAATTGTTCATACAGCAAAACAATACATTTTGGGGTATGCACATCATGATGGGGAGAAAGAAAAACATGACTGCTAGAGACAGCGCTTGCAACTCTAAGGAGAAAAAAAAAGTAAAATTTTTTGGGATGACTTCAGAATCATGGGAAATATGCAGGATGAAGCAATGGCTTTCATGTGCAAGTGGAAATATGATTAAAATGTCCTTAGGCACATAACTTAAGCATCAGCACAAGAGCAATATGATGTAGACAAGAGAGATAAGAAACTCGTGAACTGTGGTTTATCGATAGGACATACAAGATTAATGCACACAGCTACAGAGAAGGAAAACAGTAAAAAAATAAACGATAGAAAATAATCCCCACACTAAGCCACTCTGCATACTTTTGGGGAATGAACTGACAACTGAGTGTGCAATAACAGTCCTGTGATCTATTCTTACTTTTTATGAGTTAACACTGACTGACTGGTGTGCACAGCAGCAACATATGAGGACAGCTCTGTTGAAGCAAACACCAGTTTGCACTTAAACTGTACACCAAATCTCAGCAAAGCTCCATTTGGGTGCTTCGAAAGCAGACTGACCAAGAAATTACTCTGAAGCGAAGCAAGGAGAGACATTCAAAATATGTAAAACTAATGCAGAGAAAGATTACACATCTTGGGGGAAGCTAGAACATCCAGGTCTTCATCCAAAGAAGACAATGTCCAGAACAATCACCAAGATGTTGTCTTGTCCAAACACAAGAAATACACTATTAGAGATGAACCTAGACTAGGTTCAAACAAACATATTTTTGTCACCTCTCAGCTGGAAAAGGGCAGTTCATCTACTGATCATGAAGCCTTCAGGCCGTGGCAAGACCCAACTGATGCAGCACAGTCTCATACACCTAGGCTCCTGCGAGCGCCTAAGCCGTCGCACTTCCCCCAGAACTACCAGCCCCATGGTGTCCCACCAACTTGCAGTCGAGGTGCAAGGTACTTGGCTAACAATAACTACTTATTTGAGTAATATCCTCTTTGGATATCAAATCCAGAGGCCAGCGGGACATGTTGGAAAAGCTGCTGCTAAGCTGGGCGGACCAAGGATGTTTGGGTGTGGAAGGTGACTCCTGTAGGCATGCAAAATGCCCTGCTGTGCCGGGGCTCAGCTGGTGGCAAACGCCAACGAGCTGTCTGCCCACGGAAATCCTGTTCTAGCGACAGCTTCCCGCTGGTACGTCTGTGCATGTGCCAACACCCGCTCTTTATTCAATTCCCTCTGTTGGTTTATTTTGGCCGTTGACCAAATCTCCACATGCCGTAGCCCACAGCCAGGAATCTGTGAGGGCGACGGGGAACAGCACGGGGGCTGATGGCACAGCCACACTGCTGCTGGCCCGAGAGTGGGGAAACCAGCACCGTTGCCGAGCTGGGCTGGCTCCTCATCGCTTCAGGACGGCTCTGCACCGATCACAGCCTATGAGAACAGAGCAACCTCCTTCATCCCGTCGAGGGACGTACGTGACATCTGTAGGTGCTGTGGTTTGCAGGCTGCGGTTGCAAGCAGGCAGGCACGGAAACAAGTTCGGTTTTTTGCAGCGCACAGGCAAGGGCTGCCTGGGCGCACTTGCGTAGCCGTGCGTGCCAGCGAGCATCCTCTGGCTTTTAAGAGCCACCAGCGCAAACCAGCTCTGCGCCAGCGGGGGTTTGTAAAGCACATTGCTGGGTTTGCTTTATCACCCCAGACTAAACGCTACTGCAGATGACTCCCATAAAATGAGATACATTCCTGTAATAAAGTAAACAATATTTACCAAGACGCTTAGAACTTTATTTTCAATATATATCTTCAAAGCAATTAACTAATATTAGGGCATTAATTTTCCTCAGACCTGCATAGCTCGGGCGAGTATGGTTAGGTCTCTTTTAATCTATACAATGTGATGCTTCAAATCTCCTGCCTTGAACAGGTGCAGAGATAGCGGTACCTGTGACAAAACCAGAGGTCAGAGGTCTTCATCCGCCAGCCCAAACCCCCTTCTCTACCAGAACTGGAAAAGTCAGCAGCAGAGTCAAAACAAGGCGCAAGACACTCCCTGGGCAAAGCCAGCAACACAAAGCTCACCACCACAAACACCAAGAGCACGCAGCATGAACCATGCACCCAGTAAAAATGTTAACACTCAGAGCCAATGAAGATTCATTCAAGAAGCAACGTTCTAGTTTGATGTCACACAGGGTGACTTCACTCCAGTGTACGTATGGTGACACTGGGGGCACTGCCCCTTATTTACACCACTGGTGGTCCCAAATCAGCCCTAAGTACGAGCCCAAAACATGCATCATGATGAAGAATGAGAGATATCCAGAGGAGCATGCTGCACAGGAGCAGTGGAATGGGAAGAGGAGCTTTGCTCCCACAGGGAAAGCACACTTTGTCCAGGTCCAAGGATCTTCTACAGCAAGCGCAAGCTCCTCCATAGCACACCTCCAAAAATGAGCTGGGACCCGGGACTTCCACCTCCAGTTGCAGTCTGCCACGGATGCCTCCTTGGCCTCCAACAAGCCCACAGACCCATGCATGCCCCAATTTATCCCTCTGTAGAAGTGGTGATGCCATGGAGGGTTGCTTCAGTAGCGTTCAAAAAACATCTTTAGAAGCACTATGCTACATAAACATACTCCCTGTAGGTTTATCAATAAACCAATTCACAAAAGAAACAGTGAAAATGGAAAACGGGAGCTTCATGGTGGCTTATTTAAATGCAGGCGGACGATTTGGCCTTGGCAGCGGAAGGGCACGTGCTCTGCTCCTCGGGTGCATTTCAAAGACAACTCTGCTATGCAGAGGTGAAAATGAAGTGCTCTTAAAAAAAAAATACTTCCCTCACCCAACGCTGTGGACTTTAATAAATCCAGATGTCTAATATTTCAATTCTTAAAACCATACCTTGTAAAAAAAAAAATCAAAAGAAAAATGTGAGGAGGAAAGCACACTTTACATTCATTAAAGAGCTCAGAGAACTGCACAGTCTACCTGGGAGAGTTGAAGGAAAGAAAAAAAAAAAATACAAAGTACAGACGTTTCAAATCATACAGAGCAAATATTCAAGGGCAGTGAAATGTTATGAAGTAGCTTAGTAGAACTGTTTAACAGTCTCAAAGTTACTTTTAAACATTTCATTATCGGGAAAATCCAAATGTCAAAAAATCCTGAAATTGGCTTAAAAATAAATACATTTTTATGAGTAAAACTGGAGTTCTTTCATTTGGTGCTTTATTTCCACAGTTTTCAGCATACACTCCGCTCTAGTCATGTTGTCAAACTTATCCCTTCAAACAAGAAAACCAAAAATTACATTTTCCTGCATGTCAGAGGAAAAGTTCTCAAGAAAACCTAGCATCCTGAGAGCTCAGGCTTTAGGAAAATCCTCAAACAGGCGGAGACCTTTATTGACCACATCAGCCATGGTCCTTAACTAGATCCTCACCGGTATCTCAGCCATTCAGTCCGAGGTTTTTAGTAGCACCTTTCATAGATTCAAAGGCTATAAATCTAGCAAAGCCTTCTGCTTTTCTTTCATCTTTTGTGGAGAAAAAAGAAAAAGGATAAAGAAGAATGCCAAAGAAAAGCTTGTGTCGTTTGACAGGGAAAGGGAAGACAGTGAAAACAATTCAGTGCTAGGAAAAAGAATCCATAAAAGTTCATAAAAATATGAAATAAGACAAATATAATTCACACAATAGTCCCAGGACAAGAGATCATTTTTTTTTTGTAAGCTGTCCTTGTGTATACCTGTGTCCCAGTATGAACACAGAGAAATCCCTGAAGGTCTGGGGACAGAGGCACAGCCACTGGGTCTGTGGGCCAAGGGCTGGGGCAGGGTCCCACCACCCCTCATGACTGGAGCTGGGTGGTGGAACTGGCGAGCCCAAGTGCCCTGCAGAATGAAGTAACCCTTATCAAGGTAATGCTTTGAATGCAAACATGCCAGAAGGAACTTACTAGAAATTAATGATTGTGTAAAACATGGTGATTTAAAATTTAATATACAGCATTGCAATTTGAAAATTTGAGTCTTGAATGTCAGAGCATTTCCTTGGTTTCCGTTTTTTTTCTAATGATGTAAAAGCACCACCCTCTCATTCTTAAGAGAAAGTTTAATGAAAACGCCAAGGGACAGTGATAAACGACTTTAACTGATTTAGCAGAATATTCTGAATCGGATGAAGCCCATAGGAAACAGGTTTCAGACAAGGCAAAACTCATACCAATTTTATCATCAGCACAATAAAGATCAAAGATGGTAGGACTTTTTTACTTGCCAGCTCATCTGCTTTTCGTTTTTTTTTAAATCCTACCGTAAAAATAATGTACCAGATCAAGCTCTCCATGACCACAGTGAAAAATGAGGGGTAACACCGATAGAGTCACCAAGATTACCACTGAGCAAAACACTCAGGAAAATACGGTGTCCTCTTTCTTTTTTGGGTATCACTAGATCTCATCAGCAGCTTGCTAAGCGCTTACTTCCAAAATCCCAACGGGAAGCAGCAGATGCCAAGGGAGCCATCCGGAAGGCGCTCAGCCCGTCCAAACAAGACCTCTTGCTCCACTGGAGAACAGACTTATCTCTGCAAAGCCTTTGTTTAACCACCCCAGCTGGAAACACAGGCAGATGACAAGCATTTACAAGTAATTTAACCTAAAATTCGTTGTGGGGTTTGTTAGTCTTTGCTGGAAACAACATTTGGCAGCCATACCCAGCCTCTGCAGCCTCAGTGACGGGCACTCCTCGTAACAAAAAAACGGAGGCTGGCAACATTCTCCATGGCAATAATACAGCTTGGTGGTAATTTTTTCAGACATGCTTTTCTCTGTCATTTTATGTAAACTTTACATCAAGTTCAGTAAACTTTTCTTTCGTGAACTCAAGGAAATCATTTTAGTAAAAAAAATGAAAGAATAATATCCATGAAAATCTGAAAGAGAAAGGGAGTGAATAATTCGACCTGAAAGCTCATGTGTTGACCAGATTTTCACTGTAGGACTAATCACCGAAGAAAGCACAGAATGGCAAAATTCACTCATCATAAACTTCAGAGATTTCAAGAAAGCACTTGACAGACTCCATCACTATTCACTCTGGAACATCTTGAAGTGTTAGGCTTGCCAACAAAAATAATTACATCATCAGGCCTTTATACCAAGCTGCAGCTTGAATACTTAAAGCAAATGCAGACTTAAGTACAGGGTTCAACATAAAGGCTGGTGTCAGATCAGCAAGAATTCACTCACTTCTGTAGCTGGGCACTGCAATCAACTTCACTGGGAAAATAAACATAAATATAACAACATACGGTTTAACAAAAATCCCCTTCAAAATCCAGCCAATGCTGACGTCCCCCAGTCTTCCAAGTGTATCCCACCCAACACACAAGACTGATAAAGGCCAACAGTTGGATCCAGCACTGGAGGAAGATGCTACAGAGGAAAAAATGTAATTAAAACACAACTTCTGCCTTAGAAGAAGTGATGCAGTTTATATAGTAATTGGCCATAATTCAGAGTCACCTGGGATAATTTCACCAACTGAAAAGAGGGTATTTGTGCTTAGCATCTTAAATAGGGTACACTCATTTAAAAAATTTTCTATGGCTCAAACTCTTGAAGATTCCAAGTCTTCAAACTCAAAATGTTATTCCTGCCTTGATACACAAACAAGAAAGCTATAAATCTGTGAAGGGTACAGACAAACACTGTTAGAAGCAAATGTATCGGAAAATCCTGCATATAGCATAAAATTAATTGATAAGAGATGCAAAGATTTACTCCAAGGCTGTCTGTTATCTGTAGGGTTACCCAGAAAAGGAGGTGGAAACATTTGGCAAGCATGGTAGGGATGCAACTTGAGCAGAAAAAAATAGGGGAGGAAAAAAACCTGGGAAAAGGGGAAATGACACTCGAAGTTTTGCAAGCACAGGTGGCTTTTTGGAGTAGTTCCTCCTCATCTTCAGCTACACAGGCAGATAAAAAGCTGCATCATTAGATCCTGGCCACAGCAATACAGACACTCAAAAAACAGTAATATTGCTTGTGTAACGGCATCTCGGCTGTGGGCTTTTTGCCGGTCAGGCTTTGCCAGCCGGAGGCAGTAACTCTCTGCTGACAGCCACTCCAGCCCCAGCCACGGCTTCAGCCGCTGCTCTGCTCCTTCCCCAGTAAACACAGGCTGCCGCTGCGCTCTCGCACGTGCAAAAATACCACCCCATCCCGCACCCTTGGAAGCGATATTCACAGCAAAACTGCCCACCAGCAAGCATATGGGGGAATGGCAATAAATCCATCCCCTCATATAACCGATCTTCGCTCAACTAAAGGCTTTACAGAGCTGTGCTACAAAACCGGGGATACTTTAAAAAGTCATTGCTTAAGAGACGAGGGGCTTACCAACTAGAAATGAGATGTGACGTGAAGGGATTCCTTCTTTCTGTCCTGACAATTTTAATGTTTCTATAAATGTTCTGCATACACATACTATCTGCCTTTATTGTACGGTTTTAAACTGTGAAGGCTAATTTTAAAACAGGAGTGAATGTTTAAAGCAATGTAAATCCCCCTAAATGGCAAAGGAGGTCTATACCTTATAATATACTGCATCTACTAGCAATTCAGTAGCGTTTAAGTGACCAGTGTGAGCATGACCTGGACTAAAATTAAACCTCACAGCCCAGTATTACATGGCTGACAAAAACGGCACATATTTTAACATATGCACTACATGAAAAGCAAAGAATCCTAAAAATTCAAAAAACCCCTCCCACATATGCAGGAAAATTACTGTACTCATCAATATATAGGTAATAAAACATAAGAGACAAATTAATACTTTTGGGTTGATAACTCACTTAAGTAACAATATAGTCCACACACAATGCAATCAGAAAATGTAATTTTTTGGAACAACTTAGTTAAGTGTACATCCAAACCACACTAAAGGAAAGCTAAGGTCACAAAGTCAAGTATTCTAAAATTAGAAACTGCCAGATTAAATTTACTACTGTAATCATAATTTTATTATCTTGTGCATGCGCACTACCACGCATGATTTTACTCTACAACTGCATACTATTTTTTTCACAATACTATCAAGAGACCTTCAGAAAATGCTGGGAAGTTGGAAGGAAAGCAGAAATAACACAAGATTACAGCAATTAGTCCCCAGTTCTAGAGAAAAACAGTAAGAAAGAAAGAAAAAGAAACTCAATCGCTGTCTGTGTTTCCTTGTCCTCAGGCCACTGAGATGGATGGCTTCACCTCAACATATTTGGCACATACAGTTAGGCACCTTTGGCTGAACACCTACAGTACAGTACCTTCTCCTGAGAGGAAAAAAAAAAAAATAATATATATATATATATCTTTTTCCATTTGTAAGAGGTAATATTCAGGGAATATGAAAACACAGGACAAATCTGCTTTTGTGAAATACTGCTCTGCAATGCCAGAGTTTTGTTCACCCTAAGTAGGACAGTTGAACACCCAGTAAAACCCAAAAAAAGGAAGCATCTGAAACTAAATCTCACCCTTTATTCTCTCGCCTTTAAAATGATAACCTCTCATTAGAGGAACATCTCATTAAACAGCCCATCTGGGTCATCATGCAGGTTCTGCGCTCTAACAGGCAGCACAAAACCCCAGAGAACTCAGGGACGGCTGATGTCCAAGAGCCTTTTTTTGCTGCACTGAGCAAAGATTTGCCTGGCGTCTCTAAGGACCCTGACGGCAAGAAGGTTAGGAGCCTTCAGTTTGTTCTCTCCATCATTAAATCTCCAAGGGAAAGCACTGTCTTTCATTATCACCATCATTAGCACTTCCTGGCAACTATAAATTCAGTTCCTTGAATCACCTGTCCCAGCTCTACTGCTAAAATCCTCTGGAGGAGCTTGCTGACTCCTTCTAATTCCAGGTAAAAATGTTTGCATTATTACAAGTTATTTAAGAGGATCTTTACAAAGCACAAAAAGCACACATTTCAAGGGCAAGGTTCACCAAAAGCATAGGATGATGAAGACTACAGCGCTGCTGTGGTCATTTTTTAACACCTAAAGAACCGCCTGTGGGTCTATACATCCCAAATCTCATGTTTATTTGTGGTCAGAAACAGGGGTGACTGAATCTAGACCAGCACTTGTGTCCTCAACTGCACTTCTTCAGTCATTTAATGATCCTCTCTCATCTTCCTGCAGGATCAGTAGCATAAACTTCACCTTGGTGAAACAACTGATGAACAAACCGAGAAAATCTGAGAAGGTGTGAGACAAGAAACAAAATGACTTAATGGCATTTCTGTCCCTGAATGCCACTAACACAGAAAACAGAGCTCCACTTGTGGTCTCAAAGGCAACAGATACTAAACCACACTTCTGATAATCTTCCACGTATTTCTGCGTAGTCGCAAGCTCAGGCACTCTCAGCTAATACCGAAAACAGCCCAAGTGAAAATTTAAGGCTTTATAACCTTAAGACAATAAATGCTTCCAGACCCAAACCAGGCAGATTCAAGACTGCTTACACCACAACAGACCCTTACGGATGTTTCGAGAGCATGCATGTAATAAACAAACAGCCTAAATGTCAGAAAAACTGTTGATTTAAAGCCTGGAGTAAAAAAAGTATGCAGTTTCCTGGCAAAATGCCAGCCAGATGCTGCTGCAATGCCGGCACGCTTGGATCAGGACATCAAAAAAGCCAAACCTGACACTGAGAGCTTTGAAAGTAGGAACAAAACAACACCTTGCTTAAGAAGACAAAGGAGCACAACTTCAATTCCAGATTGAGATTCAAAACATCTTAATAAAGCAGTGGACACAAACGAAAAAGCGAAACTTTTTAAACCTCAGAAAGCAGCCCTTTGAAAACTCATTTTGTTTTCGAGAAGATGCACTTCAATCCTAGTGTTTTACACCACCTTACTTTCTTTTGCTGTTTTCTACTTCATTCAGAGAGAACAAAACAGAACATGAGTGGCTCAGACTTGGAGAGAATTACCCATGTCGCTGGTCTTTTTGCACCTTCGACGGCGTGCAAGAGCAAATCCCCCAGATGTTTTCCACTCCTCCCTCCAGCCGAAACCAGTGAGACGCGCATCCTCTCCTGGCTCCAGCTGTGTCCCTGACAACCCGACCGCGCCAGCCTGTCTCCATCTGCTCATGGCAGCCCCCTGGCTGGGGACAGGGACTCCCCACCAGCTGCCAGCTGAACCTGAGTCGCCCAGCCACACAAATGGCTGGGCCCTGCAACCACAGCGGGCCGGGGAGCGAGCAGATGAGCCAGGTGGTTGATAGCTTTGCAAGGGGGCTGTCATTTTTGGCAATGTGCTATGAAAGCACCTGGGCAGCTGGCGTAGGGTAAAAACCTCTGTGGACAGGTTGACCCTCTCAGGGTCTCACAGCCACGTTGGCTGTGACTGCCTGCATTTAGGGGTTCAAGGCCACTTCCTCCTGACCGCACGTGGCTTTACACCAGGGGTGCGCTTGGCCCGTGGTACCTGCGCTTCATCGACATCCAAAGCAAGAGCTATCCAGAAGTGCAAA
Source organism: Ardeotis arabs (assembly GCA_011801015.1). Taxonomy (NCBI): domain Eukaryota; kingdom Metazoa; phylum Chordata; class Aves; order Otidiformes; family Otididae; genus Ardeotis; species Ardeotis arabs. The sequence goes on from JAAGAY010131610.1 coordinate 25,916, forward strand.
ATGTTGCGAGTCATGCCAAATCCTCCAAGTCGAGTGGTGTTTTTCTCAGCTCACAGGAGGCTGAGGAGGCCATTCATTAGCTGCAGCCTTCACCCATTAGCTTTGTAATCTGCAAAGGCAAAATACCGCTGAGCGCTCATATTAGCAGGAAGTCTTAATGAGGGTAAATGCTGGGAGCGTGCCTCAAGAAAACCAATTTCCTTGCTTAATTTGGACAAGGTGAACCTGACAAGAAGATACTGCAGTTATACTTGCTCCCTCACACAAACTCTGGGCGGATGGAGGCTGCTGGCGTCAAACTTGGGGCTCCTGTTTTACAAAGAGCCCACTCCAGGAGACCTCACCCTTTTTTTTTCTTCTGCGGATTAGGTTTATCCATCCCTGAAATGAAGGTCAGGGAAATGTGAGGTATGCTTCGAGGCGCAGTTCCACACCAGACACATTCCTACAGCAGGTGTGCAGTGGCAGCATCCTGCCAGGAGACGCAGCTTACAGAAGTGTCTTTTTCTTAACACATAGACAATCTCAACTGCTTAAACTAAAGAGCAGTTTTACAGTTCTACCTCTCCTTTTCCCCCCCTTGTCCACCTTAAGCAAAATAATTACCCTGACAACAGATACAATATGCCTTTATGGCCTCATTTAGCCATAGGGCTTCTGCTGGCAGATATCCCAGCCAGAGGTAACACAAAGTTTAAGGATCTGGTAAATTTAGCATACAAATGGAGCCAGCATAAGCCAGAGGAGGCAACAGTGGTGTAGGGTTTGAGGAATATGGTCCTGAATGTCTAAGTGCTGCCTGTCACACATTTCCATCATCCCTTGTTTCTTCTTCACGTCCAGAAAAGCAACTTAAATTATCAGGAAACTTCTTTTCCACGCAAACACAAGGCAGATTCACTTATTTAATGAAGAGTGGTTTTCGGAGTATTCTGGCTAGCAAGAGACATGGACTCTATCCTCAACTTGAATAAATCCTAAACTTCCAAATTTACCTCAGGAGGAACGCACAGGCTTCCGCCCTACAAGCATATGCATATGTATATCTTTGCTTAATTGAACTGTTACTCATACGTATAGAAGTTTGCAGAGCTGGGGCCTCCACCTCTTTGTATTCAAGTTGCTTGACAAGTAAAATGCAAATGAGGCCATGTGCTGCAAAGGCAAATTATGCATTATTGATAAAAAGTTACAATTCAGCACGGAGGATTTAAAGCTAAAATATTGAGGCCTATGTGGAAAGAAAGAAGCAGAAATATTACGGATTTTTTAAAAAATGTTTCACATTTTCTATTTATTCTATTTATTTCCACCTATTAAACATTTTTCTATTTATAATCCCTCGAAACGGAGCACCTCGCCTTGTTCGCCAGCTTCAAACTGCATACAGATGCTGAGACACTATTCTGCCTATCAAGATGTGGTTTTCGCTACTTTAAATTTAAAAATTCCCACAGAAGGCACCGAAACGGAGCAATGGCGAGAAGGTGAGAAAGGCAGGAGAGACTGCTGTGCTGAAAAGCTCTGTTGTGTTCAGCCACATATTTTTCTCATTTGTTTAGTCTGAAATTCCTCCTTCAGTGACTCTGGATTTGTTACCTTTTCGGAAGGCACCGGGAACATCTGGGCTCCATATGGCTCGCACCTACTCTGTGCCAAATGAAGCTATATTCTGTTTTCTAAACTCTTTATTTCTCCCAGCATTGCCACCGACAAGGTTTTAAATATCTCCACAACGGGCTACAACACAACCTCAGAATCACTCAATGTGTTGACACAAATTCCACGGACATGCATTAACTCTGGCATTTTTTGCCTCATCTTCTTCCTTTTTTCTTTTTTTTTCCCCAAGATTAGGATAATACAGAGGAACATATACTGAAAAGGTAATTTAACAGTAATGTCACCTGCACTCAGGGAAGCTGCACTACCAAGATAAAAGAGGGAAATAGGTCATCCTGATGGTCCTTGCGCTAAAAATTACACTTCCAGGTAGACAGTTAAAATTTTCCTTTGGTCTCCCAGTTTCACATCTCTGAATGGAACTACCTTGTGTTTTCTTCCAAGAGAGTAAGGATTTTTGCAACTCAAATAGTGGGAGAAAGCGGCATAATGTTGTAGAAGTATCTCCCTCTCCCTTATCTAAAAAAGAAGAAATACTCTTATTTGTACCCCTCCTCCCCCTGACATTTCTGCATCACTGCATCTCCCACAGGTGTGTCTGTATTCACTGCTGTAGGAACTGCAGCTACTGGGGGGACCAACGGTCTGAACCGAGGTTTCTGCCAGCCAAACCCACTAATGCAAAGGGTTGTACCACCTTGAACCTTGACAAGAGTGGTTTTTTCCTATTCCACTCTCTCCAGGAGGGAGGCAGAGACTCAGAAACACTCCACTAATTATTTTGATACTGTTCCAAATCCAAATGGGATCTGAAATATTGTCATCATTCTAGAAAAACTGGCAATCTAATCTGTGTATTTTTCCTGCTGTACACTGGGTTGATTTGGAGGTGTTAATCTCATCAAGGAACGCACTCAGGTTCTTTATACCGAAGGAAATATCAAGCCCTGGATCCCGACAATCATCACATTGCATCTGTCAGCATTACAGACACCATGCTTTTCCCTGAGTCATTATGTTATGCTGTGTCATTAACAAAGTCCATCTCTGTATTCAGACACTAGACTGAAACAGGGAAGACTGGGGTCCACTCCTACAAACTCCTCAAGAGGCCCTGGACAAGGCATCTGTGTGAACCTCCAATCTTCTCCTGGTCCTCATCTGCTCACAAAACACTGGGCTTGCAGGGAAAGGAGCTAATCTTTCCCAATGCAAAAAAAAATCCAAAACAAAACAAAACCATGTCTACACAACAAGCAGCAGCAGGACCTTCTGGATAATACTGAATATGGTAATATATATTATAATCTTATATCTGGATAATATAACAAAATCAGTGATAGTCACTATAGCACCTAGGTTCAACTGGTAGATGGACCATTTTCAGTGCTATTCCTCAAGTACAAGTCAAAGCCACAGCAGTTTATCCCAGCATCCCAAACGCTGAAGGTTCAAGAAAAACTCACCTGTGCTCCGGGTCTGAATTCGCTAAGGCAAATCTTCCTCTTCACAAATACATCTCTCTCACTACGGAGATCGTTGCATGAACTTACCAACGTACAGAAGTCTGCACCTTCCTTTTCCTTCAGGCCAAGCACCTTCAGTGCTATTAACCTTAAGGATAACAGTGCTTAAAGAGGTGTTTGCACACAAGACCATGTATTTAACACTGAGTTATCTGCACACACGTGTAGCTGTTACACCGTGCAGCGCAGCACAACACAAGCGCTTGCAGCTCCGCATGTGGTCTGCAGCAATAGTAGCTGCACCTTCACAATGTGACGGGGAGGTCACCCCGCCACGTCAATGGTGAACCTGGAGGGTAATACACGCTGTCTCTGTCACAGCAACACTCCTGGATGTCACCGGAGCAAAAGCTCACCCCGGCTGGGACGATTTCAGCAGCTTTACCTTCACTGCAGGCTCCTCCTGCCCAGGTCCCATGCAAGGGGCAGACCAACAGGCTCCAGCGGCACTGCCTGCAGTGTTAAACATCTACAGAACGGAGCCCTTGCTAACGAGACAGGAATGACTGCTGACCCTTCGCCACGCTTACTGCTTGCTAGAGGCTGCCCAAGAAATGCTGCTTCACCCCCACTGCTTTCATCACCCACAGATCTCCTAACCTCCCTCCACTCCAGGGGTTCAGACCCGAAAGGTGCTGAGTAATTGGGCTCTCATCCAGGAAGACACGTAAGGCACCTCCTTGAACTCTCCGACACCGTTCACACCTTACGAGCTTAAAGGCTTTGTCGTGTCAACACTGCAGCTCTGACACCAGGTACACCTCTTCACCACCATCCACGCAAATACAAGCAACGTGCACTTCTCCCTTGCTCACGTGCACACGTGCATCCCCATCCTTCCAAAGCACAAAGCAAAACAAAGAGCTGCCTGCGTGTAAACATCCCCAAGAGGAGGAACCACATGTGGTAGATGCTACTGCATTGCTTAATGCATCATTTAAAGCCTTTCGGGGACCGTACCGCTGTGATGAGTAATTTGGCTAGAATATCGTCCAGAGACCGTACTGTGTGGATTAGGGCACTTTGAGGGTCACTAGCTGGGTCAAAAGCAAGAAAACCCTGCTAAAACCAGAGCTTACCATCAGCATAGATCTTGCAATGACAATGAGAGGAGAAATTTGCTCTGCAATACCAAAACATTTATTTCTTTCACTGCCGAGCCTCCTTGCATATAGCCTATGTATAAAACATGCTGCATATCTGTCTGTCAGAAAGCAGCGGCCGGTAGCACGCTGTCTGTTCGCATCGGTGTCCAACCCCGGCTTCAACTGCTCTGCCAGCTGGGCTGGGTACAAATTCAAATGAAAAGAGGTTAGCAATCACAAACCACCTCTCCACCACAAGCACCATTTCCGTGCCCCACGGCGACACAAACGTCACATCTGAAAATGAGATGAGACAATCTTAACTCGTCTTTAAGAGAAAGAGTCTCAGGTCACCAGGGACGCTGACTGCTCAAGTGCTGCCTTGATTTACACAGCTGTAAACTCTGGCCACATATGAACCCAGGCAGAAAGGCAAGTTCATGAATTATGAACAAATACGGCGTGCCAAAACACATCAATCATCATCAGTCATGGACAAGCGAAGTGCCATCAATTCGTAATGTTGGCCTTTGCACAAAATTTATACAAACAATCAATCGAACCACACGGCTGACTGGAAAAGGAAATGTTGGGTTTATGTCATTTAACACTGGACTTCTCACTGAATGTGAAATGCTGAAAGATTTTAAAACAAAACTGACAGAGCCAGTGCTCTAGTCAAAAGTCAGATGAATGGCCTTTGCCCACGAGAGAAAACAGATTCATTTACCCATTAATTCTTTTCTTCAGTGCTGCTGGTGAAAGGCAGGCCAGCAGCCACCTCCCTAAACATTTGAGAACCTGAAAGTTTGTTTTACTGGGCAGAAAACCTTTACTCTTCTCCCAGGGAAGAGCAGGAGAGAAAAAGCTATGAACATGAATGCCAACCTCATGAAGTTCAACAAGGCCAAGTGCAAGGTCCTGCACCTGGGTCATGGCAATCCCAGGCACAAATACAGGCTGGGCGGAGAATGGATGGAGAGCAGCCCTGAGGAGAAGGACTTGGGAGTGCTGGTGGATGAGAAGCTCAACATGAGCCGGCAATGCGCCCTTGCGGCCCAGAAGGCCAACCACATCCTGGGCTGCATCAAGAGGAGCATGGCCAGCAGGTCGAGGGAGGTGATTCTCCCCCTCTACTCTGCCCTGGTGAGACCCCACCTGGAGTACTGTGTCTAGTTCTGGAGCCCCCAACATAAGAAGGACATGGACCAGCTGGAGAAGGTCCAGAGGAGGGCCACAAAGATGATAAGAGGGATGGAGCACCTTTCCTGTGAAGATAGGCTGAGAGAGTTGGGGCTGTTCAGCCTGGAGAAGAGGAGGCTCTGGGGAGACCTGATAGCGGTCTTCCAGTACCTCAAGGGGGCCTACAATAAATATGGGGAGAGGCTGTTCAGTAGGGCCTGTTGTGACAGGACTAGGGGTAATGGTTTTAAAATAGAAGGAGGTAGATTTAGATTGGATATTAGGAAAAAATTTTTTATGATGAGAGTTGTAGAACACTGGAATAGGTTGCCCAGAGAGGTGGTGGATGCCCCATCCCTGGAAACGTTCAAGGCCAGGCTGGATGAGGCTCTGAGCAACCTGATCTAGTGGAGGATGTCCCTGCTCCTTGCAGGGGGGTTGGACTAGATAACCTTTGAAGGTCCCTTCCAACTCTAACTATTCTATGATTCTATGAATGTTTTTAACTAGGTAATGAATGTTTCAAATTGATACAACAAGGCTGTACAAATGACACACGGAGCCAGAAGCTGCAGGCTGGCATTCCTAAAAGTAGCAGGACTAACAATATTTTCATGAACTATTTTAGAGAAAAATTTGCTTATTGGCATGTCTTCTTTAAATTACTGCTATTAGCTACTGGACATTATTTAGTCTTCTAACTTCCTTCATGTTAGGACTACTGATGGTGGTGTTAGGACAGCTTGCAAAATTATCTACCTGCACGGATTTTGTGCCACGGCTATGAACCGCAGAGCTTCCAGCGCTCTCCTTTCTCAGGCAGGAACACGTATTTCCTGAAAATGTGTTTTGGGCCAAGCGCATTGAAAGAAGAGGAAACTTCTGTGGTTTTCTTTCTCAACTGCCACACAAAAAAGGATTTCCTTGCGTTTGAAATTAAAACGGAAGACATACCTTCCAGATAACGGAGCAGCCTTTGCTATAAACACAAGGTGAATGTAGCTCTTGTTCTAGAGGCTGTACAATTATTGGTAACAGTTTTTCTTGAAGGCTTCAAAAAACAAAAAATAATGCTGCCATTTATTTGCTGGAAAGCTTTTGCTCTGCCTCTCAGATCCGTCACCACAGCCCGTGTCAATGCAAAAGCAAAAGCAAACACTTTCTGTGAAGACGGAAGGTGGAATGGGCAACCACCTCGGTGAGATGCACGATTCCCACCACCCAGCAGAGCACCCCGAGACCACCCCCTGACCCTTAGCAGGGTGATGTGCTGCTCTCAGAGCCACCCAGCTGCATGGGTGCAAGGCACCCTAGTTGGTGTGAGCACACGGATGTCAAGGTCTCGATGACATAAGCGAGCACTTGTAATAGTTGCTCTTCAGGCAGCACTCCTCTCCCTTTCTGCTACATAAATATAAAATCAGGCACCGATTCAGCCAAGCACAAAGGCACACACTTAAATTTCAGGTGGTAAATACTGATTATAATCACACTACAAGTATTATTGCTGTTAAGGGGAGGCACAGGATTAAGTGTAAGTGCTTTGCTAAATCGAAGTCTTGATCTCGTTTTCACTTGTATCTAATCCTACGTCTGAGCCAGACCATAAGCCCCTGAGCACGGAGAGAAAAAGCCCCCTTCTGCATCCTGAAGATACATCACACACAAAAACAGGCATGTGAGAGAAGGGTTAACTGTTTATGTAACGTTGGGTACAACTTCAGGTTTCACTTCACACTTGAGTGAGATTCAGAGTGACTCTAAAAAAACCCATGCTGGCCAGAGCTGCATGATGGGGTGTGTTTCTGGGGTCGGGATGAGGCCCTGGGAGCCTCCCAGTTTTCCAGTGCCACTTTGTGGGGGCCAGGGGACCATCACAGCCCCGCTCGCCGACCTTCAGCCCTGGCTCTAGGCTCTGCCAGGACTCTCCTCTCAGGGACTGCGCCTTCCATCATCCCCCACTGGGTCTGCACAGCAAATGGAAGACACCGACAGTATCTCCCAGACTTTTGTCTTCCCCAGGATGTGGGACCTGGCCATGCCAATGCCTGTGAAAGCAGGGCCTGCCCTTCCTCTGCCCACAGTGCGGACTGCTGAAAGAAGGGCTCCAGAGTTAGAATCTTTCAAAAAAGAAATCTTATCTGAAGGGGCAGCAAAACTGTGCTGATTGTTTGAGCCGTTAAACCACAGGCATCCCCGGCCACCACAGGGAGCAGGGGGAAGGAAGAAGGCCGGGTTGAGGCCTGTGGGACACAGAAAGCGGCTCTTTGCTGCACCCAGCTCGGTACAGCGTTTCAAGGTCGATATGCTGCGATTGATTTTCCTCTCACTTACTGATGTAAACTGGGAATAATTCCATCACAGTTGATGTAAACATTAGTATAAAATTGGTTTAAGTTGGAAAAGCACTAGGTTGAACATGTTACTGTATTGGAAAGCCTGTTTCAAAAGAACAGTCTTTACTTCCTTGTAACTACGTCTACATCAATAAAATTGACATTATTATCTTTATTTGTTCTAATGTCATTGCACAGGTTCAAACTGTAACAGAAAGTGCTTTCAAGTCAAAATCCAAAGGCCTGTGAAAATCCACAAGCTTCCTTCTCATGTGCCACAAGCTTTATTTCTGCAGAACGCCCAGGCTGAAGGCGTCATCAGCTGTAACTTATCCAGCACCCTGAGCGATCCTCAGGCGTGAACACCATCATCCTCCCCACTCTCGTGCTCCTCCCTCAACAGAAGTGGAAGTGCTTCTCCTAGTTTCTGTAAGGACAGTCACAGAGATTCTCCTTTCATGCATGAAAGAGGACTTCTTTCTGCTTAAGGCATAGCCTCACCAACACTCATGTCCCATAAAGCAAGAGCTGTTGTTTCCTACTAACAGTAAGGAAAGTACAGATCCTTTGCCACAGTCAAAGAAAAAATGAATTGGTGGCTTAAATTTTATATATGAAAGGCAAGTCCTCAAGCCAGGATCTGATGCTTGCCTCTTGCTGTGTGCTCACACAGGATGATGTCCCATGCCGCACTAGGATATGCTCAGATCCATGCTGGGCTCCTGCAGTGAGGAGTGTGTAGGGGCACTTGGACGGGGACTTGGGCAGCAGGTCACCCCACAGGACTGACAAAGGACTTGACAAAGCCTGGGTCAGCCAGCCCCCACTCCCAACGTAGGAGAGGAATTTTTTATAATACCCCAGAATAAAATGGGAAAAACTTCTTGCCGTACTTTGAAAAGGAGACAGCAGATTTTTCTGCCCGCCACTGAGCAGAGCTGGGGCATCTCTGCTGCGTCATGCCCAAAGTGAGGGGCTGCCTGCTCTGTGCAGGCCTACCTCCCATGGCTCAGATTTATCCTCCTGGAAATTTACTTGCAGGTGCTGCTGTCAAAATATTAAGTCCATAGCTGCCATCAGAGAGATTTGCTCTCCAAAGGTTTCTAAAGCTAGCTGTTATTTTCTCCAAGATTATAGACAATAGATGCTGCTGCTGCTTATTATTATAGTTATCACCATCATTATCATTATTAAGTAAACCTGTCCGATGTCAGTCCTGAAGAAGACAGAAGACAAAGCCTGAGCTCTCTATTTGGGTCAAGTTTCTCTCAGTTTAAACAAAGTACGTAAAAGCATAACAATGCTATCAAATGCAGATACGAAGCATAGCAAAACATTAGATTCTTATACCAATTATTATCTCTCAGTAAGCCGACATCTGTGGGATCACTCCTGGGCCTTTTAATTTAGCATGTCTTCTAATTAAAGAAAGATTAACTGTACTTCCAATAATTGCTCCTCCTTCCTCCATCAGGCTCAGCCTTCTGTCTTCCTCTCGAGCCCTTGGGGAGGGCAGGATAACCAAACAACATCCACCACAGCCCCTCCCCCACCCATAGGCAGAGCCCCACAGCACCAGCTCCACCATAGCCCCATTCTCTCAGAGAGCACCTTCTTCTGAGGAAGAGACTCTCCCTGTGGGCTGAGCAGGACGATGGTTGGAAGAGCGTGCTGTTTTCCCAAATGCTCCCCTTGAAATCCAGGGGGAGAGATGGCCACCTCCAGAGATGGGCTTGAACTTCGCTTCTTCTCGCAGTCGATGGTAGAAAATTCCCTTTCTCCTTCCAAAGGTGTGGTCAAGTGCCTTAACTTAAATGGGACAAATCTTGGCATCTGCACCAAAGATCACACAGGCAGTCTTGGATGAGCCCACCACCATCTACTCAAGCCCAACCCTACCCCTTATCCAAAGGGATCTGCCATCTGACTCTGCTCATCTACGGTCCTTCCTTGTGACTCCCTGGAGCATCCCCCAGCAGCCCCTCCAACCCACAGCTCAGTTTCCACCTAGATATTTCAGGCATCAACTATCAGCTTCCCATTCTAAATGCTGGGGGGTTACACACCTACATCAGTTCAGGACCTGAGCCTCAGATCAGAAAAGCCTGCCTAAAAACTGCTCCTAGTACCCATGAAACCATCCATGATCACAGATGTTCTGCAAACCACAAGCACACAAACATACTCACAGCCACTCAAGGGTAATAATGAGGTCCCTATATGCAAAAAAAAAAAAAAAAAAAGCTAGGAAAACTACCTTTCTATCTCATTTATCTTGATGAGGGAAAGCACTTGGTGTTAAATGAGTTTCAGGAGCAGTGAGGAAGACTCCAGCCCTCCTACAGCCCTGGCACAAATCCCATCCCTGCTAATTTCCCATGGCAATGGATTTGCCATCACCTCCCCAGCACACCATCCCTCAAAGACAACTGCCAGGTGACAGGTGGAGCCAACAGCTACCAGCCATGAGAGAGTCTGCTGCAATTTTCACTTGTAGAAACATCATATAAAAGAGCAATCCCTTTGAAACACACATTGGAACACACCTCCTGGGCAAGGCAAACACTACGTCACAGCAATAAAAAAGGTGGGCTGTGAATCACTCTTGTCCCATGTGGAACAAGGCTTTATTTCTCCTCTTTTTCCTCCTCCACCCATCATTGCAAAGAAAACCCCAACTTCCAGTGTAAGATGTGAGGCTCAGCATAGTTTGGCTGCTGGCAGGGCCAGCCCTTAAGCACAGATTACCTCTGCTCACAGATGATGCTCTGCAAACAGAAGTTTCTCCACGACAGTTTAAAATCCATCTTTCTGGGCAGTCTCCCTACAAAGCTGAAGTACGAGCCTTTTGCGTGTAGGAAAACAGCGCTGCTTGTACGCAGCCAGCTCCTTACTACGGCATTTTAATTAAGGGCTGAATCATGTTCCAGCTTGTGTAGTAACAGCGTGTAAAATAATCCCTTCAAACATTCGCTTGAGGTACCTACCCCAGCGCAGCGGTGGGATGGGGAGAGGGATGCTCTGCACCGCCATGGCTCCTCGCCACCATCCCCTTCTCTTGCATCATCCTGCTGAAATGGAGGGGTGCGCAGGGGGTCAGCCCTGTCCCCCAGCACTCACTGCTGCCTGTTTCACCCCAGGGGCCGCCACGGCCTCCTTGGGTGAAGGGAAGACCCCAGGAACCCCCTCCTCTTAATTCACCTCTGCCACAACCCTCTGGGCAGATTTGGCCCTGCTCTGCACATAGGGGTGGGTGGAGAGCAGGACAGCCCCTGAGAAAGCCATTGCACAGATCTGCCTCGCTCCCAGCAGGAAGGGGAGCTGGTTGGGATGTTCCCAGCTGCACCAGTGACCCAACGACTTAAATGGAGTATTTGGGTGCCTGACAGCTCTGCACGCCTGTGTTTGTAACCATCGTCTCAGCACCCCACTCTGCAGGGACTGATAAACCTCTTCAGAAAAGAAAAAAAAATAAAATACCAAGGAATGGAGCTTTTTCTTTCTCGCTTTTTTTTGGAGGTTTTTTTAACCAACAATACAGTGCCTTCATTGTGCAATGCCAGGTGTGAATATCACATCTAACATTTAAGAAATCTGAGACAGTTTAAAGAGAAGAGAGTCTGTTTTACCCTACAGGCACAGAATTCGGAAGGGCAGGCAAGCCAGCTCCAACCTACATCAGAGTGAGTGTGGCTCTGAATAGTATCACCAGTGCCCAGGCCATCACCTGCAGTGGTGCTGGCCAATCCCGAGGTCAGTACCTTACCTATTTTTTAAAAGGGAGAAAAAAAAAAAATAAAGGCTTGTCTTACCTTGTGACTAGAGGCACAGAGCTTGGGGCCTTCATCACATTCATGTTAAAGTTGGTGAATTCATATTTACAGGGTAATTTTCATTTTCTTATTCTGCTCAAAGCAGAATGACTCCTCCTCTCTATCCCTTAGCAACTCCTACTCCCCAAGACCTAAATCAGCCTGTTTGATTTTTCTTTCTCTTTTCTTTTTTTTCCTCTTTCTTTTCCCCAGTCTTGTAAGTTTGGACTAAAAGACAAAAGGAAACAGCTGACAGAAGAACTAAAAATGGAAATGTGGAACCTTATTAATCAACGTGAAGAGCTCTCAGACATGAAATCCTGACAAGGGAACCTCTACAGACTCCAGTATACTGCTTCAAGAGATCCTATGTATACGTGTACGTCCCTCAACGGTCTCTCAGACGGCGCACACCCCACATGCCTGGATTTGAACCCAAAGGTGCCGTTCCTGGCCATGCCTCCCTGCGTCTCCCACCACTGGACCACTCCAACAGCACGTCCCCTTGGCGCTGCAGCGACAACCAGGACAAAACGTGGTGACTCTGACCACTGCCTATTTCTCTACACGGCCTTTTTTACCTATTTGAACTTGCAGTCCAGGAGAAAAGGACAGATTATAAAGCTTTACAGTAGAAATCCATCCCTGAATTGGGGTAATCTCCCTGTCTGCCTTACTTGCTCTTACCCATAGCCAGACCAAAACACAGCCATAAAAAGATTCAAAAAATCCTAAAACAGGACAACGGCAAAGGCCATTACAAAGGCTTTGGTGAAGCTGAGCTAAATGCAATCTTTTATTCTGTGTTATAGCATTGCTGTGTCATTCACTGGCAGCCAGGAACGATGCTGCTGCTTCCCTCACAAACTTGTTCCAGTCTCAAAGACTATAAAATTGCAAAATCCTTTCTGTTCTAACCCTCCTGAATACAGCCAAGTTTCGCTGTGAGGTTCAATCCATTAGCCGATTAAAAGCTATAGATCATGCTGCCTTGGACACATTCAGGCCATTATGAATAAGACCTGTCAGAAAAGCTTCCAGCACAACCAGTATCTTTGAAATTGCTAGGGCTACAGTTAATAAAACTTCACATTCAGTCGTTCTTCAAGTTCGCGATACCAACAGGCAAAGAAATTTATGGTATTCTTTGAAATTACACATTTAGAAGTGAGTTACAGGTACAGTAGCTTTAATTCCCAAACAAAAAAAATATCCCAAAAGAATACCAAAGCCATCGTTGCATGCTGGCGACAGTCTGCTTATGAGAATTGCACAAAAAAAAAAAAAAAGAAATCACTGATTAATTCCAGCTCCAATTTGCAGATTTGCTTCCTACAAAACTTTGAAGTTTCTCTATAGACAACTTTCTTCATATCCATCTGTTTACTTTCATCAGTCCTAAAAAAATCAAAGAAAACACCCCTCTAACCAACACATCTAACTATTATTGACCCCTCTGGAAAGCCATCAGTTTACCAAGAGCAGGATTCAAAATAAAAAAAATCAGAACAAATAATAAAGTTTTTCAGGGTTTGCAAATAAATACTGACTGCTAAACAGCAGCCACTGTTTCTCAGCATTGCTACAAGAGCTCTTTCCAAGTCACCTCCCTGTATGCCAGGACTGCCAGTCCCCAGTATTCAGCAGAGCATAAGCTGAAAATTCAGCTATGCCACCAAGGGTGGGATGGGAACCTGCACACCTCTGGGAGACCCCACCTCTCCTGTGCAAACACCAAAATACCACCAGGTGTAGCCAAATGACGCAAGTAAATTCGGAGAATGCAACAGGTTTTTGAACATAGAATCATAGAATTGTTTGGGTTGGAAGGGACCCTTTAAAGATCACCTAGTCCAACCCCCCTGCAAGGAGCAGGGACAGCTCCAACCAGATCAGGTTGCTCAGAGCCTCATCCAACCTGGCCTTGAACGTTTCCAGGGATGGGACATCCACCACCTCTCTGGGCAACCTGGTCCATTGTTCCACCACCCATTGTAAAAAATCTTTTCCTAATATCCAATCAAAATCTACCTCCCTCTATTTTGAAACCATTACCCCTAGTCCTGTCACAACAGGCCCTACTGAAGAGTTTCTCCCTGTCCTTCCTGTAGGCCCCCTTGAGGTGCTGGAAGACTGCTATAAGGTCTCCCTGGAGCCTCCTTTTCTCCAGGCTGAACAGCCCCAACTCTCTCAGCCTTTCTTCATAGGAAAGGTGCTCCAGCCCTCTTATCATCTTCGTGGCCCTCCTCTGGACTCTCTCCAACTGGTCCATGTCCTCTTATGGAGGGACAGAACTGGACACAGTACTCCAGGTGGGGTCTCACCAGAGCAGAGTAGAGGAGCAGAATCACCTCCCTCGACCTGCTGCCACGCTCTTCTTGATGCATCCCTAAGCTTACTCGACCGTCGTCTCTGACATCAGTTTTGCCTTGACAGGGAGACAAGAAAACCACCAGGTCTCCTCTGCCCAAGTAAATTCTCTCTCATTTCTGTCAACTGCAAACTCAGTCCTTATAAAAGCGCTCTATAAATGCACCTGGGCATGTCACTGCCTTTTTATTAGTGTCATGGCAAGACCCCTATTACAGGAGATTTACAAGACTTCCTAGAGGCTCAGCAAACCTCCGCGCTCTTTCAAACTTCACAGGATAATAAGTCAATATTTTTCACCTGCACTTTACAAAGATATTTAAGCACTTGCCTTTTAGAGCAGCAAAACCTAAATCTTGTCAAATTGCTAGCTGCACATTATTTACCTTAATAATTTATATTTATATGCTTCAAGTGATCTTCAAAGAGGCTGTAAAGGTTCCCAGTGTATTCAGCATTCATGGCCATGAAACAAATAGTTTATGCAAATATTTTTAGCTCAGTTTTCATTTGCCAGCTAGTTACCATGTCCCGATCACCAAAGGCAAAGAAAAGACTCTGTAATTATTTATGACTCCATCTTCACCTGCCATTCTGCATGAATGGTACCCTGTGAGTATTTGCAAATGTTCTCTGACCTTGTGAATTATTTTATTGTAGGATGTAGAAAAGCAGCTTTTCAAAGTGACAAGGAGTCATTTACAACCTGCATAGTCTGGCAAATGACTTAAGTGCAGCTCCACACACATATTAGCGTTCCTCACGTGGTATGATTTTCAAATGTAAGCTTACTGTTAAAACACCCTCCACTTTCAGAAAAGCAAAAAAAAACCCAAAAACCCAGATTATTTGTAATTGTGGCTATATTTGCTCTTAAAAAAAATAATCTTATCCTGCAAAATATTCTTGGTCTCACTACCCCATTTAACAAACAGCTAACAATAAAGGTTACCAGATCTTGTCCATTTTGAATATCCAAAAACTTAAACAACAGTAATTATCCCAATTGATGGATCACAATCAAAATATCTAATTTTTTTTTTTTTCCTGCTGGAACTCTGAGGATGAAGAGAAGTGCTTCTCCAGGAAAGGGGCTTAGCGCGGAGTGACAGAATATAACCAGCATTTATTTACTTTAGAAAAGGGAGGGACTTTGGGGGCAACAGGAAGGGTGTTTTTAACCCCTTTTCACTCTTCAGTTCCTAAAAGCTCTCTAGTGGCACCATGGATGCACAGTTTTTAGACTTATTTTTGCAGAGACCTCATAGGTAATCCATTGTAAACTGTTAAATAGAGGTTGAAAATTACTGCACAGAAGGGCTAGGAAGCAAAGCAGCCATACAAGCAAATCCCACAGGGAACAGGTCAGATAATGTCCAACTACCACAGACATTAAAGGAGAATCCAGAGTTTACCGGATTGTGTGATTTTCTTAACATTTAGACTCCCCAGCTGCCCACACCCACGATTTCTATGCATGTTTCTGTTATGCCCTTGCTGATTACCTGCTGTCATCTAAAACTGGAAAGAAAACACAGCATTTAATCTCAAAAGGAAGCAAAACAAGTGATCACCAATACACCTAGAAGCCTCAACCCTCAAAAATAACAACTTGATTTCTTAGGGGAGCAAGACTGTGAAATAAGGACATAGAATTAATAAAATGGCAACTGGACAAAGTCTATGAAGTAAAGTTTTCAAGACTCATAAGATAGTTCAGTCAGGCAAGCACACATCTTAGATGAACTCATACATATCTAACAAACTAATGTCACCAAAAAACCCCAAATCTGTGCCATCTGCACTTGGAACAAAAAATTCGGATAACTGAAGGAAGCACTTTGATGAGGACAAGAATAATCAAAGGTCTGGACCTGGGAAAGATGAGTGAAGTGATCAGATTTGCTCTGAGGTCAGCAAACACATCAAAGGTTGCTGCAAATAGAAACGAACTGATTTGTTCTCCGCAATGACAGCGCACAGAACAGGAACTTACGGACTCAAGCTGCAGCAAGGAAGATCTAATTTAGGCATTAGGGAAGGCTTTTTTCCAATGGTAAAGATAACCCTGGGCAAGTTTGCTGAAGGCGCCTGTGGAATATCCTGTGTTGAAGACTTTTATAAACTGAACAGGCAAACTCTGCCAAAAACCGCAAAGATATTCTACTGGGCGTAAGCGGGTGGACTCCTGAAATAATTCCCAGAGCTATTCTTATGAGTATATGATAGAGTCTTGGACTGAGAGATGGTAAATGCCGTTATCAAGAACGGAGATTAGGAGTTCCTCCTGTTTGTGGTCGAGGACAGGAGGAAGGACAATGCTGGCCAAAGGGGGGAAGGACACCATTTGCCTTCAAAACTCTCGTTGGCTGGTATTGATCAGTCTCAAGATGGTAAACTAGTGACTCTACAATTCATGCATTGCTTGTTTAGCACTACACACAGACTTAGAGGTGAAAGAACAAGATGACCATTTTGACAAATACATGCACAACAAAGTGTGGATCCTTCTGTCTCAGGACCTCAACGCACTTCAACCAGGCTCCCACTGCGGGTGCTGACATCCCCACTTCACGCAGAGGGGTGAGGCAGACACGGCTTGGTTTTCTGCCTGCAGCCAGGCTGTGGTGGCAGGAGGTACGGATACCCTAGACAAAGCGTTCACAATCTTCACATCCTCCCAGCACCCAGCACTATTTTAACCGCCATGAGATTTCCAGCTGATATAAATCCCCTGAGTTTTTGATGACTACCTGAGGTCACAGAGCATCTTCCCTAAACTGAAGAATAGCAGGGACTCTACAGGATTGAGAAGTAACTCACTGGGGAAAAAAGGGGTCTGAAAGCATCTGACAAAAGACTGGAGATGGCCGCCAGGAGCTCCGTGGGCTCTGGAACTGTGTTAGCTTCCAGATTCAGATGTCTGTGTCTTGTTTTTTTCCACTAAAAACGGGGACTTAGAAAACTAGAAAGCCAACATTGATAAACATGGGAGCCCAGGATACGAGCAATGTTTCAGTCACCTCCATCTGCATTCTGGTTTGTATTAGAGGACATTTATTTAAACATACATGTAAATAAAAAAGAATTTGCCATGTAGGTGTATTTATAAACAAGCCAAGTAACATTTCTACCCAAATCTGTTGCTAATCCTAAAATTACAAGGACACTTCCAGCTGAAAGGAATAACAATGCAGTTACTTTCGCAGTACCACCAGCTCCAAGCACTTGCTCACGTGTTTGCTGTCCCCAGCAAGAAAGACAATACCGCTCTGGTGCAAACAGAGGCTTGGGAAAGGAGATAACGTCCCAAATCACCATTTCTCAGGCTCACCAAAGAGCTGGTACAGATTCGATAAACGAACTGTTGAGACTCTCTGACAGCAGTCAAAAGGGAAATTTATTCCTTGAGTCTCATTTCCAAGTTTATGAAATACGTTGGACTAAAAATCACTCGTTGCACACTAGCAATGCTTCAGCAAAGTGATTTGAAAGCCAGCTGCTGTAAGTAGCTAGAGTCCCTCACCGCCAGTCACAGCTTCCTGCTCCTGAGGACTTTTCAGATGACTCCAAGACAAAAGCCTTGTCACCAGAAGCTTTATTTATGCTATGTTGAAGAAACCCAATCAATGTATTGAGTTTCTCAAACGAAGACTTAGCAGCATGAAACACATGCCTTGTGCAATGATGCTCAGCTCCCAGCTTTTCCTAGAGGGCATCACTTGCTCACAGCAAGTGCCACTTTCCTACATCATTTCAAACACAGGTTTTGGCAGGACCTCAAGAACTGTGATAACGAAGGCGTTATCTCAGGGTCCTGCCACCTGCCAATAAACACTCATCCAGCCACTCCATCCAGATCTCTACAGGCAACATGACCACCGTCCTTGCAAGCATCCAGCTTTCAGGTCCAGCGTTCCTCAGCACCACGTTTCAGCAGCAGGCTGTCAAACAAGGACAGATCGCAGCCCTGTTTTTATCCCTGGAGGTTTAGCCTCTGATGTCTTACCTTACAAGCACACACCCCATGTCTTCAGACTAGCCATCTGAAGACATCTTCAGTACATTTCAATCACTACATTGCCCATAGAGCTGTTATTTTCCTACCTTACTTTTTAGCTGCTGGAGTAATCTGACAATCTATTTTATCTAAAACCTCCTCCAACCTATTAAGATTTTACCATGTGCTGCATTCAGTACAATATAGCCATGGAACATAGATTTCCCTTAGATATTAACATCAGCTCTTCCTACCCAAGGGATTGCTCCTTCCAATGTGATAAAAGACATTTTCCTGTCAATCCTCTGAATATGGAGACATCAATACTATCCCTTCAAGGCAGGCTCCAAAGCTTCTGAGCTGCCCAAGAAGGAGCAGCTGCTTATTAGAAATTTTTTCCCAGGACAAAAACTTTTTTCAAGCTGAGAATTAAATTTAGTTTACCTTTTTGGGATGTCTCTGTGCTAGTAAGCTGGAAGCTTTACAAGAACAACTAGTAGAAGGGAAACTCAAGATGGGACGTGACAGACTGAACAGGTCAGATTTTCTATTTCTCTCCCCTTTTCCTCCTTTCCTCACCCCAACACGCCTTTTACCACCTCCTTGCAAGTGGTAGTGGGGTCTATTTTGAATTTCAGAATCTAATAAAACCCTCCTGAAATCAAAACGTGCTCAGCTTCAGCAAACAGCATTGTTAATTATTTAGAGGAAAAGTGCCAAAAATAGTCCAATTAGACTCAGTCCTATTATCCTCTTGCAGCTGTCTTCAACTGAGGAACTTCCAGAGCTCTTTACCCTGTGTGTCTAAGATCTTAAAACTTTTCTAAAGGAAAATGAATATCAAAAAGCATCCCAAGTGCCTGCCTGAAAGTTGCTACTCTGGACCACCTACAAAGATGTGGCACTTTGTGCCCTGTGGCCTAATGCTTCCTCTTAGTTGCAAGTATACATCGAATCCAATAAATTTATGTACAAGTTTGTGTTTTCCATCATTCTTACTCATCTTCTTAAGGATGCTGCTGCCATATGTGCTGATTTTGGACATCAACTCAACATTTAAAAAAAAAAAAAAAAAGCTGACAACTAATTTAGTTTAAGTTTTCATCGCCCACTGTGATGGGATCGGGTCTCCAAGTCTGACTTCCAGTACAGGATGTGATGCTTCCTGAACCTATTCCCGCATCCCTAAAGGCCGTATTACAATCACAGCAACATTAATACTGAGCAGACTGCTACTTATTAAAAACTAAAGGCAATACTACTGAAGAAAGCATCTATGAACTATGGGATACGATAAAATCATCTTGGCATTTTTCTGAATGGTAATTCAATTGTCTCCATCCTAGAGACAGGCAAGCTTTGCTCAGGTCAATCAATCTGTTATCAAGCATAATACAGCTATTTGGAGTTCCAATTAGCAATGAAGATTAGGTGAACATCAGTTTAACTTTTTATGTATTTACATATAATTAATTTTCACACAAAATGTTACTGGATAAAAAGATACATCGATATGAATGCCTCTTTTTTACTGCCCTGCATGGCACTGCACCTTGCTTTTCACTCATCTAATACAGCTTTGCTTTACTGAGTGCTTATGCAACAACTTGCTTGTTCTGAATGCAACAAAAATTAAGATTATTTCTAACTATTCATGTTAAATGTCCATTTGAAGATGTCTCCCACCAAACTTTAAGACATAAAGCACATCAACTAAAGTACAGATTGGAGTCACATGGCACCAATTTTTCAAGGGCTTTGCTCAGAGGTTTTCTGGGGTACCCTCTCAAAGCTGAAAATACCATCCAACATGGACAACAAGATTTCAGACCCTACAAAATCATAACTATGCAATGGGTTTTATATCAAGTAGCTGCAGACCAAAAAAGAATCATTACTGTCATTTATTAAATCAACAGCATAAGCTATTTGGAGAAGGTCTGTGTTTTGAATTACACCCGCACTGGACTTTGTGGAACTGCACTTCAACTTCAACAAGGTTTCTCTGCAATGTCGCACATTAAATCATCAGCAGCAAGAGACTGGTAACACAACCCGTGGCACATCTTCCTCCTACTTCTGTGGTCTACCCATCCTCAAAACCTTTAACTGTAATAAGATATTGCCAGGTACTTCAACAGTAGCTAACTTCTTGAAAAGCACTGCTAACATCATCGTTCTCTAAAAGCTCTTCCCTTCAGACATCATCTATTTATATACATTTAGGCATCGACTCTAGAAAGCAAACTACAAGCTTCTGCTTGCCAGGGGAGGGGGGGGAAAAGATGAGTGGAAAGCTCCAATTTGAAATCCTGTATTTTCCTGTCTTAGCAAGGGAAATTGGAGGAGAAAGACATACTGCTGCACTCAAGTCTCCCAGCCCCACTGGCACATCCATCCTGCCCTTGCTCCCACGTCCCACAGCTGGGGCACCCCAGCTCCTACCCCACAGGGTACCCACCAGGATGGCTCCGCTCCCTGCACCAGCCTGGGAGGCAAGGCAGGACCCTCCTGAGCTGAGCACCGTCATGCCTCACCAGGTCTCTCTTGTTTGGTCCCGGGCTATCAATTGTCTCTTGCGAGAAAACGCCCTTCCAAGCTCCTCCAGCTGGGGCAATGCGTTTGGGACCAGTTTTTTGGCTATGCACCACAGCAGCTCCCGTTTGTACCTCAGCCCTGCCACGTGTGCCAGAAAAGCTGTCCCCACAGACTCTTTAATAAGAACAAGTGATGACTCACTGAATTAAAGCACCCTTAGTCCTAGTGGCTACAAATTTAGCACAGAACTGCAAAGTTTTCTGCTGAGCTTCAGCTTGCCCTTGATTTCCACCCAGCTTTAGAGAGAAGCATCCCAACCCAATGGATCCCAATCCGCACTTCACCTCGCACCACCCTCACAGTCAAGCTGTGGGGAGGGCAACGGGAGGAGGTTCCACGTAACCCCTGTAGCTTGGCATGGAGGCTTGCCAGCACCCAGGGGAAGGAAACAAAAAAAACCCTCCCTTTGTCCACCAGCTGTGTCCCCAGGGCTGCTTGCAGCCATGAAGACCACTGCTCTGACCCCATAGCCTCAGCCCCGAAAGCAGCATGGGGACAATGCCCCTCAAAGCCCTTCGCCACCACTGATGGAGAGCCCATGGATAAAGGCACTACCCTCCGGCAGGGTCTCCTGCCCCCTTGCCCCTGGGTCTCTGCCACGGTGCTGAGCTGCTCTTCTCCTCCAGGCAAACATTTCCATTTCCTCATCACACCCGAATCCCCTCTGTGGGCAACCTCCCCAGAAAATTTGATTAGGGTTACACATTTTCTCACATCCTCTAAATAGAGTGGCTCATTCACATCCACAGCTGCTCTCCTGTACATTTGTTTATCCAGCTATTTACATTGGCAAGCAGTCATCCTTGCAACATTACAAACCAATCATCGGTGAAACCAAACCAGCATGTTGTCCTGCAAACGGCCACGGCCCGCTAGTCCTGCTGCAATAACGGGCTTTTTGCACATACTCATTTAAGCTGACATTTCTCCCCAGCAGTTTCATTACCCCATCAGCCAGCAAGTCCGTTCCCCCTTGGGAAAACTCTGCCTTTGTGATTGCCTGGTTCCTCTGACCCATGGCAGGTCTGGTCCTGTTTGCATTGTAAAATCACGGGGGGAGCGGGGAACCCTATGAGAGATGCAGGCTTTCTATGCTAATAAGTCCCATGTTGAGCAGCGAGGTGCAGGCAGCATTGCTGCAGGGCAGGCTTTGGAGAGGAGCAGGTGCACGAGGCTCAAAGGCATGTGTGCACCTCACTAATGGTCTTCAGACGGGACATTCCAGCACCTCCTGAGCTGACCCATTAACAACTTGCAGGATGCGGTAATGAATACAGGGCAAAAAAGTCAGCAAACGCCTGGCAAGGCAGACTATTGAGCCCACACTTTGAAGAAAAACCTCAGAAATTAGACCTTTGCTGTACTAAAAGTATTTGCAACAGTACATAAATGTGTTTTCATACATTTATAGACATGTCCCTCACCGCTACCGCCGACTGTGCCTGTTTCTGAATTTCCTGGACTAAACTACAGAAACATCCACCGATACGGCTGTTCGAAGCCGATGAGGAATTGAACGTGTGCTGGGTTTTAAATAATATCCACTCCATACTATTTATTAAATTACTAGGGTGCTCTTCTAGAGACCAATTTTGCCGGTCTTGCTCTTTGCTTCAGTAATGCTCCAATCAATTGAGAAATCAAGAGAGTCAACTCTAGGATCAAGGAATTACTTAGGCAAATGGAAAACTGGAAAAGGACCTGAAAATCAACCAGAAAAAGAACCTGAAATTATCCCTTAATCATTCTTTTGATACTATGATGATAAGAGGCTTATTTATACCGTGGAAGGCTGAATTTTTCTCATTCCTTTTGAGATTCAAAGCAAAAGCGGCGAAACAAAGAATATCAAAACCAGGTATGAAATGTCACCACAAAAATACGGCACAGTTATGCACAGATAAGCAAAAAGAAAATATCAGTGATAACAGGTGTGTTCGTCAGGGAGGGGACTGTTTTCACACTGCAGAGAAAAGCAATTAGAACTAGCTAATATCCTAACAACTTTCAAAGGGCTGATTTGTTTGATTTTTTTTTTATTTATTTATTTTGAAGTGGTGGCAGGGGTGAGACAAATTTTGCCAACATTCAAAACAAGTTTTTGTGATCCTCATAACACTTTCCCACTGGAAATGGAGGGCAGGTTGCTCTCCAGCAGCACATACTCAGTGGGTCCCTCCCAAAGCGTGCAGCACTTGCAACGCATCTCGCTCTCACCCAAAGAAGAGGTGAGATTTTTTTTTTTCCCCTAGATAATCTGAGGCTTCTTGGGGAAGCCCATGTATTATTCACTAAAAATTTCTAACACTCATTAAATTATTGCTAAAGGTCAACATTCAATATTCCCCATGAGAACGGATGTGTTTTTTTGCCCTTCAGAATAAATGTTTGTGGTAACATCTCTCTAAGCGCAGGTCACCCCCACAAAGAGGAAGAGTGAACCAGCTGGGGCAGGGACCTCCCCTTCCCACTATTTCCCACTGCCAGCTTTAATTTTACTGTTTTAACTCCGTCCTCAGCGCCTGTGGTCGTAAAGAAAGTCCTGGACACAACACAGCAATAGTGAGACTGGCTGGGGCATTCTGAGTTTACTTTTCTTCAGAGTGGAAGGGGGACATCTCTTAAATGGCAAAGAAAGGTTGGTGAACACCAGCTTTCAGCCTGAATTATCAGATGGAGTGAGTCATCCTCCCAGTTTCGCATCTGTCATCACAGCCTTGAGGTCAGCAATGCCGCAGATTTTACGCACAACGTAAAAGGTGAAACGCCTCAGGGTTGGACTTTCCTGGAGGAAGAGCTCGCTCCTGCTATATGCTCTCTAAGAGGCCAGCAGCTACACACCCTATGGAAGAGCAGCCCAGTTCTGGGCAGTTTCTGCTTCCCAGAGCTGTAGCCACAGGAGAAGTGTCCAGGCAGTTCTGCACAGATGTCCCTCCACTTCTTTTTTCACTCCTCATGCTGTCAAGCTGAAGACTTTTTCAGCTGTATGGTTCTTAGGATCTCTTCTCCTTTTCTTATCTTGCGGAGAGGTTTAGCATCCTTGCCCTAAGCACTCCTTCCAAAGGAGCAGCAGAAGAAATACCTGTATCTCCCAGGGGAAGGAATTAAGCTAGTACCTTACTGCAAGCATCCTTCAAGGTGATGCTGACAATACTGTCTGCTGTTAATGCAGCTGCAATAGCTTAAATATATCACCGTGGGTATCCAGCTGGAAACATTCAGAAGCCATCGATCCCAAACTCCCCAACGCTGGCACTAAAATTTACGGCTGGACTACCTCCTGGTCATCCATCTGCACATGTTGCCCACCTGAGATATGAATGTTTGCCATCACCCACCATCAACTACTCTTGCTCCTGCAACAGTAGTTCATTCAGAGTCAGTGGGATCTATGCAGCAAATTTTCAGTATCTATTCCACCCTGTTGATAATGTCTATAAATTACTTGGAGAAACCAGCTGTAAAATTGCTAAATTGCTGATGACATGAAACTGAAAGGAGTAGTAAATACAAAGCAACCACAAGAGAGATCCAGAGGGATTCGGATCACTTATGTAACTAGGCCAGTACAGTGAAAATTAAATTTACTGCGGAGCGAACGTAAACTATTGCTCAGTTATTGGAAAACTGCAGAAGCAAAAAACCTGCACTTCTAAACTGAAGCACAAGAGAACGGGACCGCAAAACAGCAGCGGACACCTATCAAAAATCTCTCTTGAAGGGAGAAAACTAATCCAGCAGAGCCACCGCTGTGATGGGATCTGCGGTAGCTGGGAACGGCACAGCCCTGGCAGGGGGTTGAGCAATCTGCTGATCACACTCCGCTATAGGGCAGGTATGAGATCAGGCTGCAAGAGGAGGCTGCAAAGAGAAAACATCCTTTCTTAGCAGGCAGCATTGCTGTTGCATTGCCAGCCCTGCCAAGGGCAAAGAGAGCTGCTCAGGGATGGGATGAGATGCTCCCAGACCCACTGGCCATGCCTGTGGCTGCTGGAGGTATACCCCAGGCACACGAGACCGATGAAAGCTCTGAAATGAGAAATGCACTGAGGTAAGGAAATGCATGAAGGGCTTGTGGATATCAGTAACATCTACCCACATTACCTAAGCAAGGATTAATTTGTCTCAAAAAGGTATGCAAAATCACCTGTGCGTTACGTCATGCACCTGTTAAACCTGTGACAGACCAGAGGCTGGAGTTCAGGGAGAACGGGAGGATGACACAGCAGCCTGGTAATCCCATCAGGAGCAGCTCCACAATAGCTGTGACATTGCCGTGACACCAGGAGCCGAGGGAGCAAGGCGAGGTCACTCACCTGCCCCGGGGACCAGGAGCCTGGCAGCAAGGGCTGCCCCAGCGGGGATGGCCATTGTGCAGGAAAGGGGGATGCTGATAGGGTGAGAAGCCAGCTGCCAAATCTGGTCTTTTCCCAGCATGACATTTTTTTCCCAAGGCTTTGCACTTCACCTACTGCATGCGGATCCTCGCAAGGACAGGGAGAAGGCAGGCCTGCCACCAGGCAGCTTCTCTGCCAAATCCCAAATCCTCGCTCCCAAAGTATCTCGCCTGGGCCACTCAACCTATTTCCCCTTAATCTCACTCTTGGAAATACCTGAGCTTTTTTTGTTGAAATTCCCTCCCACTCCAAAATTAAAATAAAATATGTAAAATCATCGGTTTTGCTGACCTTCTTGGGAAATTACAGGGATTTACAATCTGGCAACACAACAAACAGACGATAAAGTCCCAAAGTGCAAGAAGTCAGCCAAGGGACGTGATTTGCAGAGATTGTTACCTGCACTGCATATTACATAGATATTTTAAAACTACAGAAGCAGAGACAGGATCCCCACTGTAAAACATGTAAGAACTATCTAGCGGCTACAGAGAAGTATGTGCTTCGCTTTAACTTAATCACCAGGTTGATGTTCCTGCCTCCAGCAGCGAGCAATACCTGCAATACCTGACACTTCAGCAAAAGGTGAAAGTCTTCAGGCTTCAGCGCTGCCACATCCTGAGCAATCCTGTACGGTGCTGGGTGCCCCCACCTCCCCCAGCCTTCACAGGGTAGGCAAAGATGCTCAGCACTTCCTCAGCCACTTGTGGGACCAAGGCACCCAGGCATCTGTGCAATGCGACAAACCATCTCTCCTCATCTCCGGAGAAGCAGTTATATCCCGAAGCATGAAATTTGTTTAGCTCTGTTTTCATATGCATAAAAGAGTATCTGACATAAAATTATATAATCCCTAGGAAAAAAAAAAAAGAAAAAAAATAATAATTTTGATACTTGACTCAACACAACATCTTAACGAGCATGAAAGCAGAGAGGAAATTTAAGGAAAAGATTTTTAAGTAGAAAACACAGAATGGCCTCAAAAAGTAAAACTATTATGATAATGAACAATATTGAAAAGGTAATTAAAAATGTTATTAGACATAATTTCAGGAGAATAGAAAATGAAAAAGTAACCAGCGTTGATAAGCCAAATCCCTCACTCTTAGATGTTCTTTCACACGTGAAATTTTATTGTGTATAAATCTGTACCACGTTTTTCCAATACAAAACAGAAAAGCTCTTTTTTTTTTTCATTTTCCATTTTCTTTTCAGAAACAATAACACAGTTAGCTGAGTGTGTTAGCTTAAACATTGCCTCTCGATCCAAACAGGAATTTCCCAAACATCCTTCCCCTTTTTTACCCTGGCTGTGCCCCTCTGCAGCAGCCTGCTCTCCCAGGACAGGGAGGCTCATG
This sequence comes from Ardeotis arabs, assembly GCA_011801015.1. Lineage (NCBI taxonomy): Eukaryota > Metazoa > Chordata > Aves > Otidiformes > Otididae > Ardeotis > Ardeotis arabs. The sequence continues at coordinate 52,203 of JAAGAY010131610.1, forward strand.
CCTCCCTGGTCTGCTGAGGTCCCCTTTTGAACCCGTGGCCACCCTCAGCCCTGTTTGAGGGAGGCAGTGAGGTTTCCAAAATGTCGAGTCTCTTCAAAATGAATGAAAATTGACAACAAGACACAGGGTCAGAAGGAGCCAGCAGGCGCACTGCTTCTCGCCTGCCTGCAGTGAGGAGGATGGGAGGGGGCTGGAAGGAGCCTGGGGACACAGGGACAAACAGGGGACACAGAGGGCTTGGCGAGGAGGGATTTGGGATTTCCGTGCTTGGGTGACACCGGCATACACAAATCCATTGAGAAAGCCGCTCTTAACAGCTAATCACAAATTGCTCGCTTTCCATCTGAGGCTCTGCTGCTTTTTTTTCCCTTCTGCCTGATTTTAGCTCCTAATTCCACCACGCACTGAGGCTTCTGCTCTAGGACCCCGCTGCATCACGGTGCTAAATTGGGAAGTCTCCTGAAACACGTTTTGCCTTGCAGTGCCTATTGCGGGATTTCTACCAGCATACCCAGTGGAGATAAACAACCCAGCAAGCAAATAAATAAACTAATGTGGTTTTTTTTTCCCCCCCTCTATCCTCCTGATGAGATTTCAAAACAGACATCAGTTCAGGAATAAAGAAAAGAATTTTTAAAAAGAAATAAAAAAAAAATTGTTTCTAAGATAATGAAGTCTTGTGTATTTTTAGTGCCAAGGAAAACAAAGAAGAAAAGGAATGAAAGCAGCATGGATGCTAACATTTCTATTTTCCTGAGCTCTATCGCCTCTAGGCTGTGGCTGCGTCTTTCCACATCTTCCCATGTCTTCACAAAGGGTCCTCCTTGGTGTCTAGGTACACAATTTTAAGTAACACTGAAGTCAGTGGTACAAAGGCACATGATTAAATGCTAGATTTGCACAGCTCAGACCCTGAAGGACCTCAACTCAGCCCAGGGCCTCCTTTCGGAGGAAAAACCAAACCGAACCAAAACAAAAATATCAAAATCAAAGGACGAGCACAGGACCATGACATCTGCCACAGCAGCTGATGGGGATTTAAAGGCTCTATAGAGGAGGAATAAAAAGCTGGTAGGAGAGGGTTAACATCCGTAGAAAGGCTTGAAATGTGGCAATCAGAATAACTGCATTTGGATGATAAATGCTGAAGATTACGGGTTGCAACTTCTACAGCGGTGTTTGCATTGTGCACAATTGTGTGCAGATAACTGAGTTTTGGTTCTCTGCAGCTTACAATGAAACTGAAGAGAAAGGCAAGATGGATGGCAATTGCCACAGGTAAGAAGTCTGGGCGTAGCTGTGAAGGTACTGGGTCAATACTGATAAATACACCAATCTATATGGTTTCTGACAGGAGGCACTCTACTCTCCTGTTTGCTGAAGCTGAATTACTACCATCTCTCACCCATTTGTTCTCATCCCAGAAGGAGCAGCAGGCAGAAGGACACCGTTGTCTGAGCAGGGCTGGGTTGTTCAAACGCACGTGGCTATGCACTCATACCAGGGCACCTGAAGACACGCTCCTCACACTCAAAAACTCCAAATTGACCCCATGGCACAGGACAAGTTCACAACTCTTCCACAAGCAAACCTGGATTTTAGTGTGGCGGGTATCAACATAATAAAAAGCTTACCCCAACAAGCAAATTTATGTTTAGGATTGTAGCTAACACCTTTTCAAGCTGGATGTCTACTCAAAAACTATCCTTATCAAAAGCCTGACCTTAGCAGAGCTGAGTGCATCAGCTTGAAGTGAAGTCAATGCCTGCCCTGTTGGCAGCTTCAGTTTGCAGCATTAGAGGTGCTTATGTTTCTCCAAAGAAGAGACAAGAGCCCTGTGGGAAGAGCTGGTGGCCAGGTTTCTGAGGGAGAAACATTCATTTCTATAAGTAAATGGCACTTCCAAAAAAAAAAAAACCCACCAAAAAAAAAAATCTCTGTGTGTTTGCACGGAACACAGCTCCTACCTCTGTCCCAAGCCCATAAAGACCTCTTTAGCTCTTTCAGATGATGACATGTGGAGCGTGAGCCATGCTCACAGAAGAAACACTCAAAAAGTATAAATGGAACCATTAATTTCTCTCTGCCACTAGCATTTTCCTCACCACCGACCAAGTTAACATCGCTGTAATTATTTACACCGCTGGCACCCAAGGATTCATTACAGAGACACTGGAAATAACTTCCAACCCCTTGTGAACAGCTCGTGTTCCTCCACAGGCTACCACCAGTCAGCCCAGCTTGAGGGTCTTTAAAGGCACAGCTCCTGAGCTGGAACTAACACCACATGCTCCAGATTTAGATGCCACTGGAAACATCTCCTTCGATGCTCTGGGTTCCCTCTACCATTTAAAGATTCACTTTGAAATGATCTAAACTTGCAAAAGTTGAAGAGTTATATTTTTGGACAGCCATGACTCAGGAAAGTGGGTACTGAGCTCCTGCTGCCACCACTTGGACTCCAGCCTGCACCTCAATCCCAGCAGATACTCTGGTGTCTCCTTAGCACTGGGACTTGGACTTGAAATTATTTCTGCCTGTGGGGATGCCCACCTTCTGTGCCCAGCAGGGCACCATCACTCCGTGAAAGGCAGTCCCTGCTACCGGAAGCCTGCAGCATCTACAAGGGAGGTCCCATGGCCCTTCTCAAAGTGATCTTAATCTTTTTCCCACTAATTCCACCTGTTTTTTCCCCTACTGCTGCATTCATCACTATTTATGTCCCAGTTGACTGCAAATAATTGATTCCTGCCTGCTCTGAAACTGTTCTTTATGTATTTACAGATACCATGTTTCTCCTCAAGTCGTTTACCTCTCTGCATTGAGCTCATCCTCAATCTTTCCTATTACAAGCCTTCTGCTTCCAAATCTTTCCTCTTTTTTTTTTTTTTGTTCATCCCCCTCTGACTATTTTCTACTATATCCATTTAGATCAACAATGGTACCTGTTGTGGTTTTGTTTAGTGAGAGGGAGCCTAAGGTGGAAGCTTCTGTAGGAAACTGCTAGAAGTCGCTCCCCTTTGTTCAGTGGACTCAACCGGGCCTAGGGCGGACCTGCTGCTGGCCAAGGCCAAGCCAATTGGCAGCAGAATGTCCCGTGATAACGCCCCTGTGATAACGTATTTAAGAAGGGGAAAACAGAAAAAAAAAAAGAGAAGAGAAGAGAAGATGTGAAGCAGCTGAGCGGGGGCAGAGGCCCAGTGGGGGAGGTGCAGGCCTTGTGGGCCTTGCAGGTCTCGCCCTCTGGCCTCTCGCCAGGTGGCCGACTGGGTCCAACTCGGCCCAGCCTGGCTGCAAGAAGTGGAGAGGAGATGAGATGGATGATGTGAAGAGATTCTGAGAGGCGTCTGCCAGCCTGTTGTGAAGAACTTTTCTTGTGAGAGAAACCGCTGCAGACACCAAGGTCAGTGAAGAAGGAGGGGGAGGAGTAATGCGGCTCCTGGCCAAGATTCCCCTGCAGCCTGTGGTGATGACCATGGTGGAGCAGGTTGTCCCCCTGC
>JAAGAY010131611.1:0-27519 GCA_011801015.1 Ardeotis arabs
TCTGCTCCCCCCCCCCCGCCCCTTATCTCCATCAGGAAGGTCCCCTAGGCAAAGATTTACCTGACTGGGGAGAAACACTGAAATATTATGTCTGGAGCAAGAAAAAAAATAGTTGTTGTCTTTAAGATAATAATATGAGAGACATGTATAGCTCCAAAGTGTATAGAGTCAATGCTGGCAATCTGTCAGTTTGTTACATGAACAAAAATTAATTTTAGAAACCTGCATACGAATTTAGTGGCTCTGTCATTCTCGCTGTCTTGAAACTCAGATAAATATCTCATATTTCTGCTAGCTGAAATTCTGCCTACATAAGCTTTTTTCATTCAGCCTGTTAGAATCATTCTGGCAATATATGACTATGAATTTAACCTCATTTCTATTTGAACTAATTATAAGCTATATTGTATTTTTACTTTCTTGGGGAGGAATATAAAAACTCTACTCCATATGTCATGGTTTTACATGTCTCCCAGATGACTGTTGTGGATGCATGCAGAGTATTGTTTTCAGTAAAATATTATTTCACTCCCCTTTGCTCATATCCCCCCTTTCTTTATCAGTTGAATAAAAGACTGTATATAGCTGTAACAAATTACTCTATTTCCAGATCACCGGTGACTGCATGCATCACATTCAAAAACAATAGTCAAGAAGCTGGTGGATATATTTCGCTGCTTGGGATGTTTGTAAAACGTTCACATTGGCCATTCACTCTTCTCAGTGTATGACTGATCACATAGCACAGAGCATAGTTTTCAAAAGCTCTGATGCTCCTTAAGTTCTTAAATCCTGGACTCTTTTTGTGGAGCTGTAACACAAATGGTGGTATGACCAACTCCTGTCTGAGACCTAATTCTTGCTTTTATAGGACTATTTTTTAGGAGAAACAAGGAGCTGAATCACCCTTAGCTCATGTAGTCTTTGGACTCCACTGAGACTGCTACGGAGAGTGCAAGCTGTGGTGGTGATGGTCGTGGGGAGTGAACAATAGCCTATTACGCTTTTCGCTCAACCTAGTGTTAAATATTGAATACGCCACTTGGCAACTATCAAAAGTTGATTGTAAGCATCCCTGACCTAGTCTGGATTTAAGCTTATACCGTGCAGTTTGTTTTCTGTCTGTAAGTACCTCTCTGGAACGTGAGAAGCGTGCACGCAGTGCTGCTGTCCAACAAATGAGAAACATGGCGACTGCAGAAATTCATCTGCTTTCTCCTAGGATGCAATGCAACAGGGCAAGGAACGGGAAAGGCAGCAAAGCAGAAGAAACTAGCATAAAGCAGGTGATGCACATCTGCTCATTCTGAGCTATGTTTTATAATCAAAGCCCTGGAAAAAGTGAAACATCAAGTAATATATGAAGCATGACCATTGATTTCTATTTAATAGTCTCTACTCTTTTCTTACTTAGGGACAGCTGAATTCAAAATATTTATGGTTGACTGTACAGCAAATGCTGGAATAAGCCTTTCCCTGCTCCTTGTGCATTGCCGTGTCCTAAAATGCAGAGCTTGTGAAACTTCAGAATGTATTTGAGAAAGACCTAAGATGTGGTGCAATCGTGTGAAACGCCGAAGTGGGAAGAGTTTCTTGCATGCAGTAATTATCAAGTAAATCTATTCAGTGGCTCATCGACCTCACTTTAAAGTTGATTATCTCTACTTGGAGCCATTGTTGTTTGTCTGTACCTGCAACTGTTTTTGAGCAGTGGGTCCAGGGAAAATGTTTTCCCTTGAATGCTGGCAATATATTGAAATAATGGAGCCACTGTATAACTACAGTATATTGTGCACATGGAGTAGTAACTCCTGAATGAATACAGAGCATGGAACCGCTAATGATATGGTGTAAAATATATAATATACTAAAAGACATGGTGTAAAAGCTACTGAAAGGATTTGTTTAAATGCAGTATTTCAAACAGGTGTCTTGTAGCACTAATATTATAGGAGCCCGTATCACAGCGCCTATAGAAAACATTCCCCTAAACTTTCCATTTATAATGTTCTTTGATTGCTTATAATTTTCAACCTTTAAAGCTTAAGAAAAGAGAATTCTCCATGCTGATCATCTGCCAAAGGCTCTTTTTGAGTAATGTTTCAGCTAGGACATCTTATCCTATTATACCTAATATGCTAATAAGCATATTAAGGTATTTTATTATGGGAAAATTTGAATTCTAAAGAAGTTGATAACTGACTCCCTGCACTCTTTTTAGGTTGAGGAAGGTCTCACTACTTATAAGAAAATAAATAAAATACTAGGAGAAGTTTTGCCAAGCCATCCTTTGGACTTCTGAAAGGTTGGCAGAAGTTTTAAATCAAAGTATTGATTAAAAGAATTGTTTGTTCAATAAATAAATTCTGCAAAACTCATGTAAAATATATGCCAATTTCTCCATCACATGGTGATTGTTAAATCTTTAAACATAGTTGATCTTTATCTATTTTTAAAAAATATAATTGAGATGGAGCCAAAGAATTTTGACAGCATAAATTTAATCAATCCTTAATGTTTTCTTGGGTTTGGGATGAGGGGCAGGTAAGGTTGGAATGAAGTGAAAGTGCAAAAACATCTCTGTTAAGGACATCTGCTGATACTAATGAGATTAAAATCAATCATGGTTTAGAAAAAGAAGTCGGGCTTCCATCTGATACAATTTTCTGAGAATTGCACCCTTGAACTGCAGAGACAGAAAAAGTTTCTTCAGAAGAGAAGGGATTTTTGTGGTGTGTATGCCTACCTGGTAGCGTGCCCTGCATGTAGCTGTGACACAAAATACTTTTTTTATTTTCCCTGGGTTTTGCTGAGCTGGATCTGACACACTGTATGTGTGAGAGTATGGCAAGAGCATGAGAGTATGGCCAGCTTGTGCACAAAGGGCAAAGGACCTAAAAGGTCACTGCAGCCATGGATGTTGCTTCTTCCTATTTCAGATAACATTAATACATTTTGGATATTCAAAACTTCATTAAATGCTTCTCGAGGAGCTGTAGTTTTTAGTTCTTAGTTTACCATTTTGAAGTATGCCTTACACTGTATTCTCCATTTTATACAGATAATCTATTTGAACAGCTCTAATAACTGAAACATCTGAAAGTTTAGGTCCTCACATGTCCAATTGCCTGTTCATGTATTGAATTTGTATTTAAGAAAAGTGGAGCTCTAAGCTAGATACTAGTAAATTAACCCAGTTTCTAATCTTCCTACGTGCTTTTAAATAATATATTAGTCCAGGAATTTTTTGGGCCTAAGTATTAGCCATTAATGTATAAATTCAGTGTATAATTCATTAATCAGAAGAATAATTTCTAAAGCATCAACAGAAGTAAAAAAAGTCTTAAGGGACATGTGTTTATATGCATATGGACATTATAATGTATAAAATTATCATCCTAATATCCTGTTGTGAGTTGTGTTTGATACAAATACTGCACATTTGCCTCTGCTCTCTGCTGCCCTCTTTTTTTTTCTTTTTTTTTTTTCTTTCTTCTATTGAAGCACATATACTTGACCTAAAATAGACTGAAGTCTCTAGAGATTGGGATAATCAACTGTATAGGATAAACTTTTACAGAGCTTCTTGAAGTTAAGGCTAAGTCTGTCTCCCAGTAGGAGACACTTCCTTTAGGATGTCCTTGTTTTCTTTATTTATTTAGCCTGGCTTGCATAACTATGACCGTATTTTGACTTTTTTTTTTTGAACTCTTGGAAATGTTCTTTATTTGTAGACAAGGGGTGCATCTGCCTCATTTGATATGTATTTGGACACTCTGAAAGTTCTGTGACCTTCTATATGAAGATGGATCATTCTGTATGACCTCTTTATCTTTTTCTCCTTCTTTGGTGAATAACCTTTCCCAAACCTTTACCTCTGGACAAAGATGATCAAATGCAGCCCCTTGAACACGTAGACTGCCTTCTTTATTACTTAAGCAGCTTCTGCAGAGGCCCCTCATTCTGCATGTGAGAGACACCTAATCCTACTGGTGGGTAGTTGTGTTCTTGAGTCGTATACTGAGGTCTTACTGATCTCATGGCAACTTGGTGATTGTTTTTGAAGGGCAGGCTAAGAAAAAATATCCGGTCAGGTCTTGTGTTATTGTCTTAAGGAGAGGCTTGTGAGTCTGCAGCTGCCCTGTGGTGTGCTCTTAAGCAAGCCGTCAAAAGCCCTGTGTTGCATTGTCCCTGGCGACTGTAACATGGTAATTCTTTCGAAGTGCTGTGAGATTCTTGTCAAGTTAAACAGAATTATTGAAAAATTTGACTCTTTACAGTATACAGCCAAAAGTATTGAGAATTATGTATAGCTAACCAGAAGATGGCTTAGAAAATTCCCCCAGATGGGGGAAAAGACCGTAGAGATATTGTATGTAACGTTACATCTTGAATAAAGCATTGGAACCCCATAGCAGTTGTACTGAAAACTGGCTTCTCCCGCTCTCTTCTACAGACCGTATATCCTTCTGCATAGTATGTGAAATGCCATAACCACGTTTCAGTGAAAGTCAAAAAATGGCAATGACTTCACACTTCTACATCTACACTGTGGTCCTAGTCTAAACTAGGATTAAGGAACCATGAAGACCTTGGTTCTGTATGCATTTATTAGAAAAATGGTGAATGAACTTGTGTCAGCAAAAGATGTAAGTGCAGCCCAGGCTACCTGTGCGTGCAAAGATAAGGAGCGTATGCAGGTGCTTGAATGGGTGCTCTTGTGTGAGCATTTCAGATTTTGCAAGCTACTCAGAATGCATTATTTCCTTCTAGTCTCCTGTTTTAGGAAGCTTAACTGTCATGTGAGGAACTTAGGCTTTTTCTGAACAGCTAAGTTTCTTTTGATTTTCACTATTTGCATATGACTCAAAATTTAGATTAGGAGCTTACCAGAAAAAGGGATGTACTGAAGTTCTGTTTGATACATAGTGGGAATTGAACACATAATTTGCTTAAATGCTTTTATGATTTTACATCAAAAGCTACTTCTAAAAAGCAATACATAAAACCTGGGATTTGAGTAAGATGGGACTGAATGTACAAATATTAGGAGGTCATTTTCTGTGCACAGAGTGACAAAGATTTTGGTAAAAGCAAATTATTAGGGCTCCCAGAAACCATAAAGGGAAAGTCAGGTCTGTGTTGCAAAAGCATGGTGGATAGTAAACTGTGCAGAAGTTGTCTTCAATCAATTTTTAGTTCAAACAGACTTGCTGTTATCTGTTGAACTAATGTCAGGCCAGGGATAACAAATGGGACTTGAACCTGTCACAGTCTGGTAGCCCAGCAACATTACATATTTTAAACCAGCAGTGAGATCTTGGTCTTCATCCTCCTTCTCATTCTGAGCATGAAATAACCTTCTGAGGAGTGGTTTCCTTAATTGCATCCAAGTGGTAGCCCTTGAGAATAGTATGGTCTTGCAAAAAATAGTTTTAAATGGACTCTTCTACTCTGAAGTATTTAACATCAACAGATGTTACGAAATTTCACTAGAAGTGGCCTAGAATGGGAATGGAACATGTCATTTTCCTCTCCCATTTCAGATGGTATAAAATATGGCTGAAATGCAGCTCTTCTCCCAGGTTAAATTGATGCAATCCCCTTCTGAGATTTGAGCGCTTACCAGGCTTTGTGTTTTGTTCATGTCCTTTGTTGCCTCATTTTTGAGCCAGTCTGGAGTTAGCAGAGTTAAAGTACTGCAAGGAAAAGTTCCTGCTTTCATTCAAGGACCTCAAAACATTTGAAAAATTAATGAATCCAGTAAGTAGGTAGATTATATAAATGTGTAGACTAAGGCTAAGTGGTTTACCCAGGATTACCAAGTATAGCTTTGTAAAGCAGACTTTAATGTTGGTACTCTCAATTGCACAACCATGTTGTCATGTGGTCTCATGGGATCTCTGGTTCTGCTGGAATTGGAGGGGGAAGGAAGTTCACCTGTGAGGTTCTACTACCTTCTGCTGAGAGGTGTTTGCAGGGAGGTCTGGCTGAGAGTCTGTTGGAGCTGGCCTGAACTACCAAGCTGACTGCAGTTCAGACAACACTAGCAGTTTGATTATTTAGGAAAAATTCAAAAGGCACAGAATACCCTGGATGTCTAGAAGGAAATGTTGATGAAATTAGAACCAGTAGATTTGCATCTGATTTTCTTTCTATCTTTTTTTTTTTTTCATGGAATAGGGATTATATCTTGTTATCTCTTCAGAAAAATGTTTTTTTTTCTCCCTTCGTGTGCTCTTGTCTTGTCTGATTCTGAAATGCACTAACTAATTGCTCAGCTCTCTCACGCTAATTCTCGTGAAAGTTCAAGGATGTTGTGCTTGCATGTCTGCTAATTAATTAAAGGTTATGAACTGGCTCTTAATCAAGGATTTCTTCTGAAATCCAGAGCCACAAATACTCTAAGTGTATAATGTTCATAGTTGAAATTGGTAGGTAATGAGATCATTAACACATTAAAATTGATCTCTAGTGATCTAGTAGTTGAAGTCCAGTACCACTGTGTGCACAACTGCTTATCAGTGTGTAAATCAAAGTTTTGTCACGTGGCCCAAGCCTGGATTCTGTATTGTTTTGTGCGAGCGGTCACGCAGTCACAGTATAGCGACAGGAAGCCAAAATAACTGGAGTTTACTGGGGGTGACACTGGATGTTGCTGCTCTGGCACAGGGTTATGGCAATCCAGACACTGGGGCAGACAGCATTACGCACGAGTCAGATGTACAATACATGATGTGGAGCTTCCTTTCCTAAATTAGACTGAACTACCTTTACATGAGTATATTCACGCCAGCAAAATGGCCGGTACAGGGAAGGAGTGTTACTCCTTTAGTGCTGGTATATTTAGTGAATAAAAATATTTTCATTGCAAGTAATATCTCAGATGTTATAAATTAGACTCCAGACCCGCACGATGAAGACTGTGGCAGGTCTTTACACAGACGTCACCAGGAGCAGGGCAGGCACCAAGTGATGGGCGTGCTTCAAGGATGGGCAGAGCGAGGAGCTGTGAAAAATTGGGCCCTTCAGCTGTCCTGCAGGAGCTCACGCAATGCAGAACGTTCAGTCCTCTGACAGATCAAGGCCTGGACCCGCATACATGAGGCAGTTTGGACATTAGGCCTGTATTTATTTTTATCCTCTATATATTTTTTCCCCCCATTATTTTAGGTGCTGAGTTTAAATCACATCTTAGCTCAATCTCCTGTTCTTTCAGTCCCAATTGTTTTTTAATAAAAAACAATTATTTTCAAGTACTATTTATTGCTTTACTGCCTCCTCCTCTGAGGAACAGGTTTTCCCAGTAGTCTAATACTCCTCTCTCTTTTTATTTTTTTTTCCCCTTTCTGTTCTCTAATTTTCTTTTAACACAGGAAATGCATTGGTAGAAATTTGCAAAGGAGCACAAAAGGGGAATGAGGGGGCAAATTGTCCTCTCTTTCCTCCTGTGAGCTGCCCCTGTACCTTGAACATAAGGTATTCTTTAGCACTATCTCCTCATTCTCCTGATCTCTTGCTCCACGGTTTAACAGTTCAGTCTGTTGCTGAAGTCTGAGTGATTTGAAACTGACTCAGAGGATGCTTTTCTATTTATGTGTCTATTTTTGTCTGGGTGCAGATTATTAATGGGCTTTTCTCAGCTATACTCACTGGTATGTAAATATTATATATTTTGAAAAATAGTAAGAAGGGAGCATCTAATACTATCTTTAAGCAGAAGTTCAGCCCTGAGGACTGCCACTACTAGACCAATCCCACTTTCTCCTGACCAGAAAGGCTCAGCAGGTAGAGTTTCAGGACATAGAGCAGAGGTTGCTGCATTAATATGGCAGATTTCTCCCAGGAATCAAACCAAAGATCAGGCTGCAGATCCATTTCCATAGGATATTTGAAAATGCTATTTCTAATCCAAAGGTAATTGGAGCCAGGTTATAGGAACTCCCCAGTGTATGGAAGAGCCTTACAGGAGTGGAGTAAGCATTTGTTTATACAGGTATGAGACAACTACACAGATTTATTTGGCAATTAGGGATTAGTCAGTCATGATCTCTGTTTTCATCCCTACTTCATTATTCCTCAGAAACAGAAAGTACTTGTTCTCTCCTCCCTTGAGGAATATAAAAAATGTTAGACCAACCTTTAAAATTCCTTGGTCAGTGGTTCTCAATATCTCATATTTCATCCAGCTGCCGAGATTGTATAATTAGGATATTAAGACATGCTCTTGATTAGATAGATACATCTAATTGTAATTCAGGTTCCACTTTCTAGAAATCTGAATGTGCTCTAGTACCTGCTCTTCTTGTGTGCTTAAAGAGAATCTAAGTTCTTCATAACAAAGCCATAAAGCCCCAGGTGTCAACCAACTACATGTCTAAATATGTGTCTAAAACATGGTATGTTCTCTTAAAAGTTAATACTGAGTAAAACTGTTTACAACTTTGAACTGTAGCTGTCTCTCTTTATCATATAAAGAAACTGCTTAAAAGCATTTCACTCTCGAAAATTTGGGTAGCTAACATGCAAAAAAAAAGGAAATGCTAAGAGTCTGTCAGTGTTAAATCACAAATATAATTTGTATGAAGAATAGATATTCTCCATTCTTGTAATCCATACATCTAAAACTTGTATCTGGGCTGTTGCAGCACCAGTGATGGTGAGCAAAGCTATCCTGATCCCATGTAAGTTCTGTAGATGGTTCCTTGGCATCTGTCACCTGAATTGACAAGCACTGATGCTGCTGCTGCTGGTGTGTTTTCTGTGCTGCTTGGCCCCGCTCTGGCGAATCTCTGGGTGCTGGGGCATCTGGTCTGTTGGCTTCTAGCTGGTGGATGCCACCCATGTATAAATATTCTGCAAGTTCACAGGGAAGAATAGGGTTTTATAATGACAGCTGCACTTTTGCCAGCTCCTGCAGTTTTACTATAGGCTTACAGTATTTGATATCTTTTCTTAAAAAAAAAAAAAAAACAACAAACAACCCACCCTGCGCTCTTGGAATTGACAGAATTGTTAAGTTTTTGTAGAAAAGACAATCTCCTCTTCATGTGGCAAAGAAAATAAAAGTAAAGTAAAGCACACCCAGCCTCCGGTATTTGGGTTTAAAATCAGAAACTTTCAAAAACGTATGGACTTGAATGCTTGCCTGTGTCTGGAGAAGTGAGCTCCCCTGTGGGATTGGCATCAACTCAGCTACGCCCTCCATGGTGCATCTCAGCCAGCGATATCAACAATACGTGAGCTTGCCTGACGCAGGAGGTTTAGTGCACTGCAGGGTCTGGACTGCAACAACGAGCAGCAGATTGACTTGCTTCAGCTGTGGCGACCATGAGCCTCTGTAGCAACCTTTCCAATTTGGAATCATACTTGGTTTAGCTAGATGTTTTTAAAAGAATTTTCATTTCCATTTTCATGTGAGGAGTAGAAAAATCTCCCCATTTCTGCACTCTTCCTTCTTTTTTCAGCCAGCTCCTGTCAAAGGGCTGGGAAGAAATAGGAAGAGGAGTTGGCCAATATTCAGAAAATTTTCTTAAGCGTTCAAGGAAGTAAATAGCTTTTTGAAGAAGGTGCTGCACTCATGTGTACACACAGGTGCACTTTGGTCACATGCTGCTTGAAAATATTGCAGTATATCCTCTGTAACTTGCTAATATGTCGTTAACAAGTTTCAGCATCGGCAATGAGCTGTGTATAGTTTTATATTGCAGTTGTTCTATTTTTGTGTCAGTTGTGCTAGCAGCTTAGAGCTTAGCTAATGTACCAGTGACAAATGGCCCTCTTCAAAAGGAGGCTGTATATATTACATAAATTCATTTACATTGTATATATTCATTTAGAAATGAAACACAGAAGAGAAAAATCAGTGCTTTTCAAATCAAATATGACAAATTCACCAGTGGAAGATATTTGATTTTCTAGCTTTTAAAAAGCAGACAAGATATTTACTATTCTGATGTATTTTGTTTTAAACTTAAAAAGACTAATATATGTTCTAGAGCTGAATTTGTTATATTTGATTTGGCAAACTGTTCTTATGGGCTTTTTTTTTTTCCTTTCTCTCTGGTTTTCAAGATGAGTTTGAATTTACAAGGCTCTATTTTGAACACCTTAATTGAAATGCCGCAACTTTGATATCCTTTGGGCAGTTCTAATGAGACAGGAAGGAAGGAAGGAAGGAGCTGAATGGGCAATACCTTCCACCCGAGTCTCTTCTATGTTATAATTAATTTGTATTGATAGATTTTTTAAATTTTCCGGGCACAGATCCACAAAGGTTCCTGGCCTCCTACATTCCACATAAATCCCACTGAAGCAATTCAGTCGAAGACTGAGAACCCTAAAACTGCTGTCTGGCACATTGGGGACCACCCGTGCAGCAGCATGCCACATCATCTCTAGCTATTTGAGGCAGCTCCAGATGAGGTGGTTCAGCACAAGTGGGTGTGGAGCCAGAGGGATGCTCGCAGAGGTCCCAGCCCCAGAGGCTTGCACACAGGTGAGCTGTGGTCACGGCACTGCACAGAGGCTGTGAGGAGCTCAGGGTGTCAGAGTACCAGTCCCTGTTAATGAGACTTCCTAGTGCCTTCTGCATTGATTGCGAGTTTTATCTGATAACACTCTAATTGTTTGAGTGCAAACTGATAAAATAAATATTGTTCATTCTTTCCTTGAGGTGTTGCCTGAGGATGATACAAGATCCTGACTCCATTGGTGTTCAGCATTGGATAAAGACAATAGTTCATTTGTCCTTGTCATGGAGAAGTCACAGTCTAAATTATGGCTCACTGTTGTTCTTTGGCTGTGCTTCTCCAGAATAGTTTTTTCAATGAAGAGAGAAGTCTGTTCTTTCTTGGAACTATTTACAAATTCTGGATAAATTAACTTAATAGTTGCAGATGGAAAAAGTATTGGGAGTTAGATTTATAAAAATGGCTGGTGGTTTTCTTGTGTGTATTGAACCAACTGGTTAGAGCAGTCACGCAGGATTCAGAAACTCCAGGATTAATTTCCTTCTCTGCCTGAAGGAGTTTGGACTCGCAACTCTCACATTGCAGGAGAGCTCCTAAACCATCAAGCAACGCTGCATTCAGTGGGGGAGGCAGGACTCTGAATCCCTGTCAGATGCTGCTCCATTGTGTGCAGAGCTCTTCAGTACTTGTTTCAGCAAGAGCTGGAGCTCCAGTCTCCCACCTGCCAGGTGAGACATGTCTCCAGAGAGTGACTGCACCGTTTTCTCTCTGTTGCACTGGCCCTGAATATTCAAACATTTGGTACAAAAAGGGACAACTCCAGCAGGAGAAACTGAGGGTGCGAAACCTCATAAGGCCTTGTAACTTAGTGATTATAGGGCACTTTCCTGGGAAGCAGGTCTCGGATGAACTTTAGACCTGGATAAGAGCAAGGGATATTGGATGCAAAAAGATTGCACCCTCTGTCCCACAGTCACTTCCCCTCCCTGCCACACACTTACTCTCCCAGTTCTGCAGCAGAACTGAAAATTTAATTACTCATATAACATTAATCTGAATGGAGAAGACATGAGCAAGTTAGGACATGGAGAAGCAGAGAGAAGAAAGAGAAGGCAGCAGATCTTTCTGGAAGGAGCAGTTTGTGGGGAGGAGGGGATGTTGTGAGGGTTTTTGTGGTTTTTTTTTTTTTTTTAAGAGCAAGCAATTGATGTGTTAATGGAACAAGTGTATTTAGACCGATTTTTAGCTGTCTGTGATATTAAATGAGGCAATACTATGTGTAGAAACAAGGAGGAAAACAGTACTGGATATTTATAGGTGTTGGTTTTCTATAGCTCCTTTGTTGGACTGAGTGAATGCTATAGACTCTTGTCAAGCCTTTCATTCTTCTTCCCTTTTTGTGAAGCCTAGTGCCTTCAGACTCTTTTAGAAAATAATAACTTTTGAGAATCTATGAAAGTAAACAAGCTAAAAAACATTCAATAATCTTGGCTGGTTGATACACGGAGTTCATCACTAGATCGAACAACTCGTGCTAATGCATGTTGGGCTGTGTGTTGCTGGGAAGTGTCCGGCTGGGTTAAAATGAGCAATGAATTGGGAAACCATCAGACTGTTCTTGATGTGATGGCCTTGCTCAGACCAGGCAGCACAGTGCTAGCTGTGTGGCTGCAGACATGCTACCGGGTGGAATTCAGAGACCGTGTTTTAATGTGTTTTTGTAACAAGCACCACATCGTTAGGAGATTTGCAAACCTGTGCTTTCCAGACTGTTACTGAAGGATGCAAGCCCTACTATTCTAAAGAAGAAAACCTTTTTAAGGATATTTAAGCCTCCCTGTGATCATCTCAGAAGGCTGCAGTTTGGGATTAAACACTGTTCCGGTGCCTTGTTGAAGTGACATTTTGAGCATTGCTACTCAGCCCAGGGGAGCCTGCAGGGCATTTGCTAGTGTGTATGCAGCGCATCATGCTCATCAGAGGGGGCCTGGTCAAGCATGTCAGCAGCTGTGTGAGGGATGGTCAAACCAAGTGCTGAGCATGAATTTTTCAGCTTGCTTTATCTGAGTTCTAAATCTTTAATAGACAACACATAGTAAGATGTTTAACTTAACAGTTAATGAGGAAGTGTCATAAAAAGAGCTGAAGGAAATGAAGGCCAAGAAAGAATTTCTTGATTATCATCCAGACTGGTATTAGGATCTAGCTTCACCATGTAGATAAAGTATACTGCTAGGTGGTATGCAGAGGTGAGAAGATAGGATCGTGCAGTCCCTCATGTGCATAACCCCAACCGATGACTAAGCTTAACTTCTTTACTCTAGCAGAACCGCGGCTAACTGTGAGAGCCAGCTGTGAGCTGAGAACTGAGGCTTGAACTTTGCACACAATATAAATGGAGCATTTCCATCATGGAGAGGACCAGAAAAGTAATATGATGATGAAAACTGCATGGGATGAAGGTCTTCTGTTTCCATCTGAATTGTAGTCCAAGACTTCAAGTGGGTATGTGAGGAGTACAAACATTGACATGAAACCTCTGGAGGGTACAAGTGTACCACTTTACCGTAGAGCTCTGTTTATCCCATATTCTCTTGTTTCAACCTTCTGTACCTCTGAAACAGTCCCATTCCAGTTGTGTATCTGAGCAAGCTGGTCCTCAGATCATCTGTTAACATCAGAGTCCCTTCACGCTAAGCAGAACCCTTTTATTTTTTTTTTCTTTTCCTTTTACTCTGTTCATGATAGTTTGCCATGAAACAAGTCATGCTGCTAAGCCAAAGTACAATGGAGTTCTCAAGATCCTTCTCTGAAGCTTGCTGCTTATAGCACTTACAAGTCATTAAGCATCAACTAGTTCTGTAAAACTCTACTTAGATTAAAGTGGCATGCTTTTTTAGGCATCTTAATCTTTGTCGCGTGATCCACATCTTGAATGTTTTACTTGTAGGGACAAAATTGTTTTGAAGAGACAATTTATTGAAATAAAAGCATGTTCTTTAGCTTATTGATGCATCTGAGCCCAGGAGCAAGTTCTAAACACATACCAAGAGAGGAAGAGTGGTGGAATGCAAATGGTGCTAAATGACACAAAAAATTACTGCTGTGATTAATCATAAGATGGCTCGGAGACCATTGTTTGACTGGAGTAGGGTTTTCTCCTGAGATGTGAAACTATTTTTTCTTGTTCTCTTGCACACTCAGAACTTCTTGTTGCTGCTTAAAGCACAGAAAAGGGTTGCATAAACATTTTAATATTGCATGAGGCTTCTGTAAGCCTGAATGATCTTATGAATGCTAAAACCATGACATACAAGCACAAATGAAAGCAAGCAGCAAAGATTGTGTAGTCTTATCATCTGGATGAACTGATAGATAAGCCAGCACACTTTGGTGGCTTGGCTTGTTTTGTTTTCCCTCCTGGGATAATTCAGCCTCAAGCCTTAAAATCTTCTGCCTCCCATTATTATTATTATTTTCAGCATTCTCTTAATTGAGCTCAGCTAGCATGCCAGTTACACATTGTTAGATACAACTATGTACTATGACTTAAAAAAAAAGATTGTCTGTGAGTGAGGTCTTTCATTTGGATGGATGTCATTGCACTTTCTGATCTTATTAATTGTACAAGTAACACTGAAGACTTCTTCAGTTGTTGTTGATACAAGGTATATGGCTGTAGTAAAAGAAACTGATTATCGGAGTAATACAAATTCAGAAATGAGATAAGGTAGACTTTGAATAGTAGTCATCTAGGACAACAATCTGCAAAGTAGTTAGTGACTCATATCATTTGCAATCTTGCAGCAATCATGCATCCTCCATGTAGTAGCTGTACCACAGATCTGAGACTGAGGCAGAAGTTTGATGGCACAGCTCTCTAAATATTAATTGTTTTGTGTAATAAGTGAGTGTAGTCATCCTTGCTGACTTCCAAAAATAGTTGACACCATTCAAACATTGAATGATTTTACCAGATCAGACCAGGAACCTATGATGTCTGCCAGTGGTCATATCATAGCTTTAAGGAAAGAAACAAAAACAGAAACAAACAAACAAAAAATAAAACAAGCAAACAAAACAAAAAAACCCAACCCCAACAAACTAGAGTGTGTATAAAGTGGTGCATTTGTTGGTATTGCAATATCCCAATTTCCAGCAATTTGAAGCAGAGGAACTTCCTGAGATGGAAGTTCCATCAGCATCATCTTGTTTAATAGCTTTTAATGGACCTTTCTTCCAAGAATTTGTCTCATTGCTTTTGGAACCATTATTACTTCCATGATATTTTGTGGACCTGAGTGTCACAATTTAATAATTGTATCATTTTAGAAGCCATTGTGTTTTAAAAGTTGCCAGATGACTTTACTGCAAACTTCTAGGTTTTGACTTATCAAGAGTAAGTACCATCTTTTCCCTTCAATTCATAATTTTGTATTCCCTTGTTACAGACCACTTCAGTCATCTCTTTTCCCAACTGAAGAATTCTAGTCTGTTTAACTTCTCCAGGTTTCCCATTTGGCTGATCATTTTTGTTGCCTTCATCTGAAACTTTTCTACCTCTTTCATGTCCATGTTGAGAATGAGGGGAAGAGGTAGGCATCTCAGAGGGACCGTAATTGTATCATAATGACACTTCCGGCTTGATTTCTTTATGAATATTTTCTGGAGCTGCCTCTTTTACTTCTGTTGAGTGTTGAGGTGATATTTTCAGGGAACTATGAACAAGAAGTCCAAGAACTCTCTTCAGAGAAGCAATGGCTAATTTAGTCATTGTTGGATAAATATACTAGGGCTGTTGATCACAATCTAATTTAATTTTGCAGGAAGTAGTGCTAATTCTTAAGCTGTCCTGCTCTCCCTAATAAAACCTAGTGTACAGTGTTCTTTGTTGAAGAGGTTAATGGATACTCTCTGCTTCCTGTCAGCATTTCTCCTCATTCATCATCCTCTTCGTTGCACCTATGATGGGGATACAAGTAGGGACTGTGTGGTTGAAATCTTGTTTATTTCCTTCACTGGTAACTGCCTGAGCGAGCAGGAATTGGTAGTGGGAGGCTGGAAGTTACTAAAGAGAAATA
The DNA here is from genome assembly GCA_011801015.1 of Ardeotis arabs. NCBI lineage: Eukaryota > Metazoa > Chordata > Aves > Otidiformes > Otididae > Ardeotis > Ardeotis arabs. The sequence continues at coordinate 15,554 of JAAGAY010131611.1, forward strand.
CGGATAATTAGGGAAGATTTGTGTGCTTGAACGATCTCAAAGATTTACCTTTTTCAACTTGCTTTTCAACAGAAGTGAAGTGGACCTTTTGTAGATCCTTCAGTTATCAACCAATTATCAAGGCCATGTAAAAAAAGATGGCCAACTTCTGTCAGTCTAAGTTATTAATATCGTAACATCTGGGTACCTCATAGTGTTTTCAGGTACTTATCTTTGCAGTAACCATGTAGGGGAGATAGGGAACTAATGGTTGGTATTCCCGTCTTCAGAACCTTAAATAACACTTAGAAAATTCCGGCCCATAACATGTGGGTGCTGAGACTTGCAGAGTCCAGAGGCCCATCAGATCAGCAGGTGATGCATAACAAGTCCTATGTCTCTCATGACAGAGAGGAGATGCTCTGACAAAGAACAGGAAGGATTCATTAGTTTGCAGGACAAAGACAAACCTAACATAGGAGAAATTATATATACTGGGTTATCATGTTTGCTTCCCCACAGTCTCAGTTGTAATCCCTTTTAAAATTCAAATAACTCCTTTTAAAAGTAGCTGAGATTCCCTTCCTGCTTCCCATTGCTACTGCAAAAATGTTCTTGCTGAACCTTGTTCCTTTGCTGGTTAGAAGCATTGTTTTCTTTTCCAGGTGTCCTTTTTTTACATCACTTTGTATTTGTTTGCTTACATGCTAATAATGCTGTTTGGCTTTAATGATTGTTTTTTTCCCTGCTATTTATCTCCAGATATATTAAAGACAGCAGTCTTCTACCTTTTCACCCTGTATTTCTATTTGATATTTGTTCCCCTTCCATTTTTCTGTTCACACTAAGAGCCGTGCACGTGATCTAATGCAAACTCATCCTGCTGGAATGCACCAGAGTAGATCTGTGCTCTGACTGATGGCTCAGACATGTCTTGTGTCTCATTTTGGCTCATAATTACTGCTAATCACTAAATGTATGATAATACAGGCGCTTTCTCCATAGTCTAGTACTTCTATCCAAGCATGCAATTTTTCATTTAAGTCTTTATGTTCCTCCTCCTCTTCCCAGAATGGTGAGCTACTGTCCTTGTGAATAACACTGAAATAGTCCCTGTTTCTTTGTGCAGGTAACTTCCCCAACACTCCTTACAGTTGTAATATATGGTTGTTTCAGCTCAGTCTGGAAAACATCTACAGAATTTGTATCCAGTAATATTTGTAGGAATAGTCTGAAGACCTCTTGTCGTGAATTGTCCTTCCAGGACTGCCGGTTATCACTACTTTGCTTTTAGCTACTCCTTTGTTTTCTCTCTTGACTCCTCCACTAACCTTCAGCTTTCCCAGTCTCATAGATTCCCTCCATGGTGCTGTCTCAAATATTTTGTCTCCTCAGGTGGACTATAAGGTACTGCTCTTGTTTAGAAAATCAGTTGCCTTAGCAAATACTTGCATTCGATCTGCCAGCTTTTGCTAAACTCAAGATACCTTTCAACCCTTTTTCCATTCACCTCCAATCTTTTACACTTCAGAAACAGGGTCGAGATAAGAGACCTGTATGTCCGGATCACCCACCTCTTTACTACATACAGATGCTATATCTCTTATCATATGGTATCACCACTGACTTGATAGATTTATTTTAAAAAATCTTTGATACTGACTTGCAATTACATGTGCTTTATGGCAGAGAACAAATAGGAATACGCTGTAATGAATATAGAGGAAACTCTCAGCAGAGAGATTGCTGGACAGAAACATAATTCTGTGTTTCTTTTCCAGTCCAAGACTGAAACAGCCTATAGTATCTAATGGCATAATTTAGAGGTATAGGGAAAGATTTTCTGGTTTTCACAGGAAGTCTCAGTGAAGAAAAGCAATTTACTTTCATTAGTAAAATGGTACTGAAAATTTTTACTCTGTGAAAACCTTTCTTTTTCAGAGGAAAACCAGAATACTTTCATTTTTCTGAGTAGAAGCTTGTGGTAAATGATGATGTAGACTTAGAAGGGGATAATGGAAAGGCTGGACCACAACTCTACACCTTGGCACTTTACTTCTGATTTTCGTTTTTAAAGCCTTGTGTTTTTTTCTTTGTTTATTCTGACTAATTTCCACCATATCCACATAGCAGGCAGTACAAGTAATTTTGGATTTTGAGGGCAGCTAGTTTACACTAAAGAAAGAGAAAGAGAGAGACAGAAATATCATTCAAGATGATCCTAGAAGGTATAAGGGCTCTGTACTCTGTCACTATGTCTGCGGTTCGTAGGCTGATATATGTGGACCAGTTTGCCAAACCGCTTTACCTCCTTTGCCTATAAACTGGGATTGCTGATAAAACCTACCTTGCTTACTAAAGCACTTTGAAATCCTTTAAAGAAAAGTAGTAAGCACTAAAGGTGTGTAAGCCTTTGATTCTTCAAGTTTGATGACTCTTCTCACTGGAGGGAATGTGCGTTTCCTGTACCTCGCTCTTGAAGATGCAACGAGAAGTGAGGGAAGATGCATGGACTCGGGGTTGGAGAAGGGCAGGAGTGTATCCATGGTTGTTGCTGAGCTATTTGTTATCTCTTTGTGGCCTTTATACCTCCAGCACTGGCTCTGAGCTCCAGTACATAGCATCTAATGTTGCATTCAAGTCCTAGACATGGAAGACCTCTAGGACCTCAGAAGACGTGTAAAAAGTGTAGCATCCACGCGCACATGCTGCATGTAACATGCTGGGTTTTATTCCATCTATTGCTCTTTGGTGTAAATTCAATGAGTGTTTGCTCTCTAAGAAGGAAACCTTATGTTCTTTATGCTGTGAGTGAGGTAGATTCAGTATTTGGGCCACCAGCAGCAATCTTGAGGTTCAAAGTGTCAGAAACTGTGTTGTGACTGTTTCCCAAGGTATTGCACTCCTAGGTTAGTGATAGTTTAGCACACTCACCACCCCAGTTTTGTTCCCTGTGGACAGAAGACAGAAAGAATAAGATGGCAAGTAGCTAATAATTTTTGTGACTCCTCTCTGAAGCAGATTATAATTTGAGATAGCTTGACTTTTTATGCTGTATTCTGTTGTTAAGATCTGAAGCTGCAGAATTCCCATGTTCTTCTGATTTAGTACACAATATTGGATGTTTCTCCATCTTTCAATGTGTGACTTCACTTAACTGTGTAACTGTATGGAGGTAAGTATACTTGTTGTCTGCCTCCTTAGGGATATTCTGTTGCAAAACTGATTAAAGTTCAGAAAACATTTTTATATTTTTATGGAGTATATGCGAATTTCAATGAACAAAAGCCATTTCAGTATTTTTTTTTAAGGTCTCAATCTCCATGGTTATAAGTTCTGTCTCTAAAGACAAAACACAGCTCTTCAGCTATTGCTTTATTAATTCTACTTGGGGAACTTCTGTATTTTGAGCAGGTGGAGGATAACCACTAACTTCTTGTTCTTTTGCATTCATGAGGAGGACATGGATTGCTAGGACAATAGGAGAAAGTAAGTGTTTCAGTTAGATGATATTTTTTTTTTACATGTGCTGCATGTGTCTAAATATCAAGGCAGCTGGACACAGCAAAGTCTTGTTTCTTTAAGAACACTGCCAGAGAGCTACCTTCTAAATGCTGACATTTATTTATTTTAATATAATGCATTGTGTTCAGAGGAATGTCCAATACAGTAATTTGGTACTCTATATCAGTTCTCGGCTAGTGATTAATCTATCAAATTTGTTCAACACTACAAGTCAGAACAAGATTTTTTTTTCTAAACTGCCAGTGTGGCTAGCTCATGCTACTCTTAGAAAAATCAAGTTGTGTTTTTCTTCCATCCCATATGTCATCATCACTGCCCGTGGTAAGGAGTTTAGAATTTGGGCTTGACTGGCTATTTTTCTTAGTTGCATGAGGCAAAGGAGCGCACAGGTTACACGTCCAAACCTATTCAGAGTTTGAAGGTAGCTCGTGATACGAATTTATTGAACAGGAAGGCACTTGGAAGGCACAAATGGGGGCAGATAAGGACGGCTGCAAAATCCCATGGATTCTTTCAGTGTTGGTTTGAGAGTTTTTGGTGTTTTGCTTTGTTGTCTTTTTCTGGCAATGGTGCAGTGCGTTTTTTGATGAGCCTCAGCAGTTTTAGAAAAGCATTCAGAAGTTTTTGATGCTCATCTGAACCAATTCCATCTAATCGGAACAAGAGCTGAATGATACTATTCACAGGAAGCAATTGTATTCATAGAATTTCATCTTTTCTGATGTCCTCAATTTGTCCTCTGACAGAAGCAACCTTTATTAATCTGTCCTTTCACAGTTATTGATTGACCATTTATGATGCCAATGCATCCAGCTTATGTTTACACATAAGCTGCACAGTGAATCTAGTTGACAGTCATAATTTGAAACTCTTATAGACTGAATGAAAGCACTGTCATATTCCTGTCACCTGCTGTATTCTAGCTTTCAGGGGTAATGGTACAGACTTCCACTGCAAATGCTTGACTTCAAATGTTAGACTTCTTTCAGTTGTCAGAGTATTCCCCTTGCATTGCTGCTTTGGGAGGTCCCTGTGTTAATAGACCCAGCAGCATATTCACAAGAAGAGACCACAGCAAGGACATGGATCTGTTGTCAAATTGAACTCATGTAAGAGATTGTATTGTGGTGCACTTCGGGACTATAAAAGAACTTTCAGCTAGCTTACCCCTGGCATCGTGGAGCTTGAAGCTGGGTTATGCACCTTGCCCTTCAGGTGGTGGTTGGATGTTAAGTGCTACTTGAAAGCCAGCACAGTATATGTCTGCATTAGCCTGCAGCCATTGTCGTAGTTGCAGATACCATGCACTGTGACTGGGAGTTGACTAATGAATGCTGAAGTACTGAAATATTTACCCAAAGCTCATTAAGGTTGTTTGTTAATGCCAGGCTGGTCTAAAATTGTCAAGAAGTTGGCTTCTTCCTTTCTAATTGTAGCTGGGCCAGATGTATAATAACAGTCCTCGCGGAGTTACTTGTATACCATGCATGAAAACGGGAAAAGGCAACAAATAACAAGACATTTCTTCACTTAATTATTTTTGTTTTGAATCAGCAGAATGATGAAGTGTGGGGTTCAGCAGTGCTTCACTCAGAACAGACACTGCAAGTGCCTTTCCTGCAGGTCCTCTTTTTTCTCCGTGAGTGTGTGCTCCCAGTGCAGCAGAATAGCGAGAGCATAACTAATACACACAGTAACTGTCCCACTTCAAATCGCCAGGCTTTACGTAGATGCACTGCCAACATAAGGGCTAATTATACAACTTCATGTGGCTCATCAGAAGTCATTGAGAATGCAGCTCTGCTGTGTAAACAGTGCTGCAGTTTTCCCTGCATATCACATCTCACTGATCTTTGTAACCTCTCCCATCTTTACTAAGCTGTTAGCCAGCTCTGCCTTTGCTCAAGACGGTTGTAGTTGGTTTGCTTTTCTTTGCATAGCTCGGCAGCAGTGCTAGAGATGCCTGCATGTCCCTGCAGAAGCTCATTTATGCTTGTTTCCCTCGTGTGGATGAGTATGGAGGGTAATGCCAGGCACCTGGATGTAGATGCTGTGCAGAAGTTCTAATTTGAAGGTGGTTGCATTGGTCCTGCTACCAGTGAGCTCTTGTTGTCACATGGGGAGCTCTCTGATGACTGTGTTGCCTGGTGTAGATAATACAAGCTATCAAGTCCTCCTGTTACTGATGACATATGATTAGAAAGAGGCCAGGGTTTGTCCGTGGGTTTGGGAGGGGAAAACAACAGTTTATCTGAGAATCAAACAGATGTAGGTTTGAAATTGGTGAAAAAGCAGTGACAGGGGAACCCAGTGGTACCATTTCTACAAGCACAATTCTTTTATGTTAGAAATCATAATTTACGTGGCTTTAGCAAGTCTGTCTGAGGTTTTCAAACAACTAATATTACTGGTTTCGAGTGAACATTTTCCCGCTGGTTGTATATTCACTACCCTGTTTCATTGTGAAGGTAAAGCTGTTTGATTCACAGTGGGGTTACAATTTTCCTGTTGAAACTAGTTTCTTGAGCACCGCATCTTAGTATCAAATCCAGCTCTGTCTCTAGGTGGTTCCATAACATTTCCTTTTAAATCATTTCTTAGCTATTTTGGAGTGGGCTGGCAGAAAGACACAGTGGTATGCAGATGATATGAGCCCATTGCAAAACTTAATAGCTGAAAGAAGGTAAAAATACAGCTCATACACTGACAAGTTACTTGTGTTTGGCTGACAGAGGATTTCCTCTTTCGGAGTTCATACTGAACGAGGTGGCTTGCTGAAAGGTTACCTGCAGGGCCTGATGGCAGCTCTTGTGAGGGTGATAAGTTAATAGGTTGCACGCTAATCTCAGAACAAGTACTTGCAAAGTAAAGCATTAAACAGCAAGGGAGACGCTGGCTGAACTGTACCTGCTTAGTTGGGGAAGAAAGTAAGACATGCAATATATTCTCTCCTGTAGCCCCAGGGATAACTCTCCATGTTTTTGTGGACCAGCTTTATTAGCTGGGGTTCGTCCTGCAAGAAAGTGCTAAATGAGTCCTGAAGGTGACTTACTAATGCCGCTCTGGGGAGACTGTTCATTTGAGGGAAGCAGGACATAGTGCTCTGCTCGATAAAATCCTAAGGTGAGGCAGGAGCTCTGGAAGAAGCCAAAGCTGAGGAGGTTCTTTGTGCCAAACCTTGCTCTATTCTCATTTAAGTTTTTTTTTTGTGTGTGATTGTTTTTTGTGTTTCATTTAATGAAACCAGATTTTGGGAAAGCTGAAGAGAGGACAGTGTGGAGGAAGGGAGGCAGGAGAGGGGGTTAGAGTCATTATATGGAACAGATTTGGAAAATTTGGACAGCCATGAGACTGCATCATATCTGGGCATTTCTAGGATGTGGCAGTAGTTGCAAATAGGCTTACTGTGGCATCATCTGTTGGGCTTAATAATTCCTTATTTGCTGATGACATTCCTGTTAGTCCTTGAAACATACTGGGCATTTCTCCATTTCCTTGCTTTTGGTTAGCTCCCCAGCATGCTTTGTCTAAAGCCTAATATTATAGCCAGAGCCAGAAGATATGCAGTTACTATTCTGCTTGAAAATACATTTTAAATAATGCTGCATATATTTTACAGATTTTATGTCCATTCTGTAATATTCTAACTGCCTCCTTCACTGATGTACAGCCTCTAGATTTGGTCCTATAGTAATGGGAAAAAATACTATATTACTTCCTGGCTCTTCTCTCCTCATTCTCCAATTCTCTCTTTCCTTGAAATATGATCTATTTTGTTCTTTCTATTTCTGTTCCAAACATATATTATGCATCCTGATCCCCATATGCACTTGCTATTACTGCTTAACTTGGGATTATTTGACTTTACTGAAGCTAGCTAGCTACCTTTGCCCTCTTTCTGTCCCTCTTCTTTCTCTCTGTTTCCCCCCTCCCCCTTTCTCTCTCTCTTCCTCCTCCTTTTCTCAATTCTATTAATCTGCCTTTCTTTGCCTGCCTATTTTATTTGCATTGTTTATTGAATGCTCTCAAGATAAAAATAATGTATTTATGAGAAAAACAGTCTTGCAGGCTCACTAGAACAACATTGCAAATTATCAGTTGTACAAGTTGTTGAAAAATCTAGCTTCCGTTTTTCACAGGAAAAAAAAAGATGCCTTAAAGCATTGTGCTATGTAACTATAATTACTTTTAACCATCTATTTTGTTTATTACTTCTTCATTTATTTCCCCGGTGAAATAAGACAAGTGAGTTCTGCTTTTATTTCTTGTCAGTCCTGGTTTGTGCACTAGTACCTCAGTTAGATGCTGCGTTTACAAGTACTGCAGTAAATATTTGATTGCTTTGTTCCTTTTCATTGGAAGGAGTGATAGGTAAAATGCTACAAAGGTGAAATTTCAATGTCTCCTCTTCCATGTAGCTCCTCATCTGTCACTGGAAAACAAGGAATTTTTTAAAAACTATTTGATGGTTCATGTTTCAATTTCAAAGCGAGATTTGGAGGAATCAATGCTAGAAACCATTTCTGGAGAGAGACAGACATCTGTATCATTCCTCCACTCTGAGGATGGGAATGGGGCAGGACATTTCCTACACTTTTCTTTTTTTTTCAAATTTATTAGGAGGTGGGAGGCAACAAAGACGGCATCCACCCTCTTTGCCTAGTAGGAAACAAGGGCTTGTATTGTTTCTACAAGGAAAGGCTTGTATTGCTATTTCTTGTTAACACAGTGCTGATCATCTAAAAGGAGCTCAGCGGGTCAGCTTGTGCCTGGAGGCTGGCCTTAAAGAGGGATCTGCTCAACATGCAAGTACCTCTTTCTTTTTTCCTTTTTTGTTTGTCCCTTTTCCAGAAAGTCACTTCTGCCCTCCTTGAGCTTTGAATTCTTCCCCTCAGTGTGACTGCAAAACCAGCAAACATCTCTTGTAGGGGTCTGAGTGCCTGCAGATAGACATCTTGCATCTTGGACAAATGCTGCCTGCCTGCAAGAGGTCTTTGATATGCTCTTTAAAAGCAATATCCATTTCCTTCAAAAGGGCTGATCTATCCCATTTGTGATGCATTTTCACTTCCAGAAAACTTGCTGAAGCAATAATCAGCCTTTTTAAAATTCTACTCTCTGCTCACTTCTAAACCACTTGAATATTTTCCTCTATCCAGGATCTGAGTAGCTCGCTCCTGTGCTTGCTTTCATTTTTTAAAGTAACTGAGAGGTTTGCATGAACAATGAGCTCGTGGAAGTGATGAGCAAACAGAACTATTTGGCCAAAAATTTTATCTTTCTATGAACTGCCAATATACCAGATTATCTGCCAGGCTATCTGACTGTCATTCAGAGAAATACATGACTTTTCTGGCTGTATTACTGCATCTTGTGTGGGTGAGCCGCTCCTACTCCCTTGCATTTGGTGGGTGTTGCTATTATCCTTGTGTCGAGTAATGTGTAGCTGTGCCGATACAGTGCTTTAGCTCCCTCCTTGAGTGGATTTGATGGCCTCACTGTCTTAAGCAGTGGCTGGAATAAGAATGGTTCAGAACTTCTGGAATAACCCTGTCTGGACCGTTTTATTCCCATTTGAGAAGTACTTGTATACAGATAAGAGGAGAGTATAGGCCCATTCTGGTGGTTGTTCTCCAAGAGTTTTTCTTTAATAGCCAGCCTGATATGGCCAAGACTAAGTCACACTGACAGGATATCATCTCATGAATTCTAAGGAAAATGCATTACTCTGACAAGGGTTTTCCATTTAGTCTCATCTGCTACCGATCTGAGCCTTCTTATCAACTGGACCGCAATTTTTCCTTCCACATGCAATGGTGACAATGACTTGCTGCTTATCTCATGTTGAGATTTACTAATTCATAGTGCCGTAGGAGCCAAACAGGAAAATGGAGAGGATTTACAGAGGAGGAAAGGCTTGTATTGCTATTTCTTGCAAGTTTCCTTTAGTTCCATAGATGTTTATTTCCAGAGAGACCAGTCTTGCTTTATTAATCTGAAGCAGAAATTAAGATGTAATTTGTCAAGCCTATCGAGAACGCTACATAATGCAAGCGAGGCATTAGATTGACTCAGTGGCACGCACCGGGCCTGATTCTGCAGTCAGCGTGCACCTGCACAGCACAGCGCAGGAGGGGTTTTAACCTTCAGTACTGGCTGATGCAGCTGTTCTCTGACTCTGATCAGCCGACGCAGCTGCTTGAAAAGCAGTGGGTTATATGCCTCCAAATCCAGCCAACTACTCTAGAAATAATGTTATTAGTGTTCAGATTCTGCCTCATCTTTCAAGCTGGTCTTACAGAGCTTCCTCTGAATTGCAGTGTCTGATGGATTATGAAGGCTATGATCCAATATCCTGACTTTATTTGCAACTTGATAGCAGCATTGTAACTTCCTCCAAAGTAACTGCATAGGGAGGATGGAAATAAAGCAATCCAAAATGTTAAATAAATATCAATGGTAGAATGCAAAATAGGAAAGTGCATACAGGAAGATTAACGAAGATGGATGGCTCAAGCTTTCACTGTGAGTGGCTGCTCCACAGGTACTGGGTACTGCCTTCTTGATTGTGATAGAAAAATCCTAGTATGACTAAATTGTCCAGGACTGTGAGTCCTGTAAAATGTAACTCGATCAAGTAGTTCCATGGGCCTGAATACAACTGCTGGGTAGGGCAGACCTATAATTTCATAAAAGTCGCATCTCTCTAGAATCTCACCACCCAAAATCACAACCTGTTCCTTCTTTGACATGGGAGAGTCATTTTTCCTTCTACAAAGCCTTGCAATATCACTTTTAACAATAGATGTTCTACTCCTTTCTTTTGGTACGTCCTGACCAAACTGGAAAAACTGAACTGAACATGGGTATAAAGACAGAAAATAAAGATTTATTACATAGTCCTTTACATAGTGTTATATCAATGCACAAGCAAAGTATAACTCCTAGTACTTTGTTCTTATGGCAAAGAAAAAAGGGCTGTATATAGTTAAAATGAAAATGGCATTGAATTAACACGTTATTGTGTTGAAGGCCATCATAAAATCCGGGGCTTGCAGAGGGGAGACAAAATCAATTCATTCTTATTATAATTGCAAGGCTATGATCTTGTTTGCTCAGATGCTATGGTGATAGACTCAGAATTGTCTGTTGGTAAATACAACATACTTTTTTGCATAAATATTAGTTCAGTTGTTCCAGGAATTTTTCATCTCCGGGTGAAATTGCCTGCTAAAGCAATGTTGAAATTGGCCTTGGTTGTGTGGCTTTTTTGAAGCTTTGCCTGATCATTTCCTAATAGATCACAGTAAATTTGTTTTGTGATCCTATTAAGAAAGAACTGAGGAAACTGAGCATTCGTCATTATAAAAACTGCCGGTTTGTCTGAAGGCTCATTCACAAGTGTGAATCTGCCTTGTTAATCTTCTGTTTCCTTTACTCTTGCTGGTACCATTGCTCAAATTTTGCATATCTGCACTTAGCATAATTTAGCGAGTGTAGAGAACAAAGCCCTGAATCAATTAGGTGTCACTAAAAAGTCACTTCTGATCTTCTGACAACCCTGCTCTGGGGGTGAAGGCTTCACTCTGTGGAGCCTCTAGTGGCAAGGACAGTTTGGCTTGTCACCATGTCCACTCATTCCTGCCTGCGTCCTTCTGGCCCTCACCGTACTAGTATCAGCATGCTTATTTGAGGGACTTATCTTGGAAGACAAATTGGTGAAGTGGGCAGGGCTTAAAAAAAAATACATTCCTCAAACTGCTTAAATATCTGTGCTGTTCTTTGGGTATGATCCAGTTTAGGCTGCAACCCTGCGCACATTCGCATCAGTACAAGGTGGGGAAGGTAAACCGGGAGGATGGGGAAAATACCTAGGGAAGGCATGAGGTGTCCTTGAGAGAAAAAAAAAGGACAAAATTGTGGCTGGATGAAATGCAGCATGGGATCACATGCTGGCTTGCTGCTGAGGAGACGAGATCCTGTGAACAAATCAGTAACTTGGTTAAAGCTAGGGCATTGCTGTGGGAGTGTGTGTGCTCTGCTTCATCTTGATTGAGGAGGATGGCTGGTTAGCCGAGAAACGTGATCTCAACTACTAAAATTGTTGGCAGGGAATGTTGGTAAACAGTTTAATCAAAATGAAAAACGGCAGAAGAAGTAAAAATGATGACCCTTTGCATCTTGCTGTTTAGATTCACAAGATGTAGAAACCAAGGAGCCTTGCTTTTCCCTAGCATCAGCTGAGGCGTTCATCGAGTATCACAGAATCACAGAATTATCAAGATTGGAAAAGACCTAAAAGATCATCCAGTCCAACCATCACCAATACTTCTCAGCTAAATCATATCCCTCAACACAACATCCAAACGTTTCTTGAACACCCCCATGGTCAGTGACTCCACCACCTCCCTGGGCAGTGCATTCCAGTGCCTGACTACCCTTTCCGAGAAGTAATATTTCCT
>JAAGAY010131612.1:0-60578 GCA_011801015.1 Ardeotis arabs
ATCTTAAAAGGTCTTGAAACTGTAATAGAATTATTACAGGAACATGACTGAAGATTGGCTAATGATGTGTGCAGTTGGGCCATATGCCAGATAAAGTAGGAAACATTTCTTGTGAAACATGAGAATTTGTTACCTTGTTGGATATCAGTTTGCTATCCTAAGCTTGCAGATGTGTGAGACTGTAAACCAGCTGCATGCAGAAAAGTTTGAGAAAGCAGGGAATTTGATTTGTTTTAGTCAGTTGGCACACCTAAGAAAGGAAAGCAAGTGAAATGCTAGAGAAAAGTGCAGAAGTACATACAGCCTGTGAGAACTGCGTAGAACTGAGTCACAGGCTCACTTAAAAAGAAACCCACCTTCCCAAAGCCCCTCTTCCTATTTATAAGACAGATGCCCTTGACTCTGTATGGTTTCTAATGTTGAAATGCTGTGTAGCATCCAGAAAATCCAAAGCTCTTTAAAAAAAGAACATATTCCAAAGAACTTATATTTTAAAATTATTTTATTTAAAATATATTGTAATACAGAAAGGAACTTAAAATAATAGCAAAGATATACTGGATGAATAAAACTTGGAAATAGTGTAGTTTTGTTGACTAAATAGATAAGAATTGAGTATAGAAAATGTTATATTTGAACATTTTAAGACAAACTGGCAAATAGCCAGCCAGTTAATGTTGAAACTTGCTGTAAGTCTTGGATATTGAGTTGAGATGCAGTGAAAGTCTTGGGGAAATCTCAGCATAAGCACAAGAGTTCAGCGCCAGAGGAGTGGTCTGTAGCCATGCGTGAGAGGCAACGCTTCCATAGGCCAAGTTTCTCTGGCCTAGAAAAAGACACAATTCAGGGGAATGTGATAACAGTCTGCAAAAACATCCCTAGCATGAAGGAGAATCCTCTTCCAGTTGAAGAATTAGGGGCCTTTTTGGTCTGGTGAGGGAACCAGCCTGAAAAGAAGCAAAGGGAGGTGGGTCACACAGCAGGCTGTAGACCTATGAAAGTCTGTGTCAGCAGTAGCCGTTCTGGATGTCAGAGGAGTGTATAGGCTTAAGGAGATGTCTGGGCAAGTTCTTGAGAGAGAACTATTAGAAATCGGTAATTAGGCAAACAAGTCCAGAAAGTCTCATGAGCTAAAAGTAGCTGGAGGAGCAGAAACTTTTTGGTGGGCACAGAGAAGTGATGTGCATTCTTTTCCTGTTCTTACCTTGCCTTATGAGCACTGTTAAAGAAAAGATATTGGGGTAAGTAGACCTTTGACCCGAACTGCTAAGGCATGGGTAAGTTTTATACAAAGGTTTCTTCCTGTGCCCCTCATCCCAAGTGGATGTGTACTTAATTTGTTTCTGTATTCCTAGGCAGACTAAATGTAATTTTTATTTTCTGTGGTTACCTAAACCACTTTGGTCATATTCTGTGAAAATTTTTGTTCTGACTGTAGAAATGAAAACTAACTTCATCTGCCACTACCAGCTCTATACCCATTTCTCTTGGATATTTTCCCCTTGTTAACACCTTTCAATCTAACTTGGGATAATAGATATTTTTAGACTTTTAAAAATCAGAATTTACAAATTAAGCCTTTTAAAGTCTTCCAGTTTCTAAGGAGTCTTAAATAAAGCCTGAATTAGAACTTCTGTTTTGGTGAGTGGCTAGAATTTCATTCTAGCAGAGATAAAAACATTAAGTAAAATGTGTTACCTAGGTTTATAGCTAAAGAAAACTAAGTTAATATTCATTAAAGTGAGACAGATAGCTTTGTTGTTTTTTTTCCTTGAACTTGCAACAGCTTGTGTTTGGTAGGCAGTAGGCAGTCACTGAAATGCTTCTCGTATAGGTGCATCATTCTTTAGCACTCCTTTTGTGGAACAACTCCTTTGAGAATACTTTGCGGCTTTTAAAAATTTAAGGTGACTGTCCATAAACTATTTTGTTTCTAGTTCATTAATACACAACAAAATGGCTTATGTATCTGTTTGTTTCTTTCCTCTTCCTTCTTTCCTCCATAGTTTTCATCAGTTAAAAAGCACTTTTGACTGTCTCACCACTTAGCACTGTCACTAATGATTGAAAATTGAACCCCTTTGGAAATAGCTCCAAATAGGAATGTTACCTTCTTGTCAGAAATGCTTTGTAAACCCCTAAGTGTTCTTCTGACTGTTACTTGCTAGGCAACACTTAATCAGAAGACTGACTTTCTTTGTACAGTTTATTGAAGAGTTACTCGGAGAAATGACTTTTTATAATGAACTTTCTTACTGCTTCTCCAAGACTTGTTAGTACAAACAAAACACCATCTTTTTTTAGCTGTTAGGATAAACATGAAAGTGTGCAAGTGTATCTGTCGCATTTCTGTCTCATTTCTTCCAACATGCTCATCAATTTGGTGAGGACGAAGAAAGATTAGGTTCCAGCAGAGTGATTGCCAGCAACATTTTAATTATTTAGTTCTGTAGATCACAAAGCACTTACAGCTCTCAAAGGACTTCTACGAATACTATCTCATTCCAGCCTTCAAACTGGAAAATCATAGTGCACAGAGTGAAAGTGAGTGTTGCGCAAACAAATCCAGCCGCAGCTGAGGTGCCAGCCTCCAGGTTTGCAGTCTCACCATAAGTATTGAAGATTTCATGGAAGCTCCTTCTTTTTTCTTAGAAGTGACAGTGCTGGTTTTGACTGTTAGTTCAGGTCTGTGGCATTGTTTCAGTAGGGTATGTTCTGCAGGCTAGCCACAATGTGGTGGTTTTCCGTCCAAAGTTAGTTTGTTTATAAGCACAGGAAGTACCTGAGGGATAAGGGAATGATGGTGGTGGGATAGCAAGTAAATGTTGGTGATATATCCTGTCATTCTCTCCCCTCTTTGTTGTGATGTGTCGTTCCACGCCTCCCTTTTTTGGAAGCCTATTTTGGAGATATCTAATTTGTTTTGAGGTCTGCTATGTTAAAAAGGGTCAAATATGATAAATTAACTTCAAAGAATTTTTACAATTAAAAATAGATTATTGTTCATCAGGTAAAATCTGTCAGCCTTGTCCAGGCCAGTGACCCAAGCCGTACTTGCCCATTGCAAGCAGAGACTGCTCTGTCTCCACAAAACACAGAGAACTTCATTCC
Organism: Ardeotis arabs; assembly: GCA_011801015.1. NCBI lineage: Eukaryota > Metazoa > Chordata > Aves > Otidiformes > Otididae > Ardeotis > Ardeotis arabs. Next base: position 3,112 of record JAAGAY010131612.1, read on the forward strand.
AGCAGGGACATTGAAGAAATGACTTTGGACTTGGTTTTTAGTCTAAGGAACTGTGGAGTCTCAGCAATTACTTATGTTGCTCTGTTCTTAGTCTTGTGCTGAAGAAAAAATAAATCTGCAGAATTTTGAAGCTAAAGTGTTTTTATGTCTGAAAAGGAAATTTTAGCAATAATATAGCTGTTCAGAAAATAACACCCTTTCCTAAGCTTACTCCTTCCCTTTTCCTTTGTTTAAATTTTTCATCACTGTCTTTCCCACTGCTTTGCTTTCTTTTACATTACAGTTTGTGAGTAGCTTGCTTTTGTTCTACCATGTTCCGGTTTTCCTTTGCTAAATGTATGATTTGAACTTAAAACTAGAGTAGAAATGTCATACTTGAAGCACTGGAGTATTGTGAGGAACTGTGGGGCTATATATACACTGTTCAATTCTCTTTCCATTGAATAATGTAGTGTCGATGAAGCTGATGAGCATTTTGACTTTTTTTCACTATTCCCGGCAAGATAGTGGATATCTTCAGAGTAAGATGATGAAAATTTAGTGGATGCTTGGCATTTCCAAAGGCAATGAAAGATTTGGAGGTTAATATGCTGTATGAGTCAGTGTTATAAATTATCTTTATTTACTTAAAAGTCTCTGGTGGAAAACTGACTGGCTGTAAACTCATGAAGACATACTTTGAGATAAATATCTACTATTTTTTACCAGTGCTTAATTTCTGATGAAATATATGTGACTTTAACCTCAATGCTTTTCCAGGAAACATTTCACTCATCAGCAAGGTAGTATGCAAACTTTATATTAGCCTTGATTACAAAGATTATGAAAAGCCTGTAGTGTTCCCCTCCCCATCATACAGCAGGCACTGTCAGGCAGTGAAGTGGCAAACACACTGTTGCTAATCAGCCACCTCAAAGTGCCTGATCCAATTTTTCTGAAATACTGGACTGACTTAAATCATGGTGTGTAAATAAAGAAGTTTTGGATGGGTCCTTTTGTCTAGATTTTTCTTTTGTTAGGATTTTTGCCTATAGCTGGAAAGCATGATTACTTGTTATGTAGGAACCTCAGATTTTGTCATATTTTTATCAACTTCTGCAAGATCCTGTCCCTTTATAAGAAAAATTGTGAACATCACGCTATGAAGCAGCTGGTGATGATATACTCTTCCACCTGGCTCTTCTTAAAATATGTTTTTATTCATATGAAAAGTGAAATGAAAAAGGATTATGACAGAAATCAGTGATATATGTTTGAAGGGGGTGGTTAAAGGAAAGCAGAAATTGGTAATACTCTATTTCATTATACAGGTTCTGAAAAGATGGAGTAATGAATTGTGCTCTGCTAAGGATTTCCAGACTACCCCTAAGTGAAAGTAAATAAAAGAAAAAGTATGATGGTGCTGTATTGAATTGTTATCAGAAAGTTCACTAAAATCTCTGTAATTCAAAAATTGGAAACCAGTCAGCCTCCAAATTTATGGGCCTTGTAGAGTCAGGGACTTTGACTTAAAAATCTGAACTCATCAAATCATCACTGATAAAAATGTATTGTTAGGTAATTTTTGCTGTGAAGCATTGCATGCTGCTACATGTCTGGATTTTTCTCAACACTCCACACCACGTGCCCTACAATGCCTATACTGGAAAACAAAAATAGTACTGAGAATTATACAGCAACTTAACTTTCTTTTTGTCCTTTCATGCATTTTGTTATTTAGGGCAAGATGAAATACTCTAGAATAATTTTTTTTTTTCAAGTCTATGCACTCCATGCTACAATGTGTTTGTTGTTTTGATGGGTTTTTTTGCATATTTTCTCTTTCTGATGCTAAATGGTGAAGAAGCCTGAAGCTTGGAGTAAAGTCAAAAGGTTTGCTTCATCCAGAGTAGTGTATATGATGGGAATCCCATGTTGACTGGTGATATGACCTCCTCATAGGGAAATAAATGCCTCATATCTTTATAATTCTACCCTGTATGTGCTACTTTTCTTTAGTTTATACTTTGTTTGAGGTGACATTGAAAAACCCAGTGAGATGGTTGCTCTGAAGGAAAAAATATTCAGAATTCAAAGATGAGGGAAGAAGAGTGTCAATTACTTTGCATTAGGATCACATTGTGATCAATTATGCAAGGTCCGCGTATTTAAATAACCAACCAACCAAACTAGTATTATTGAATTTTCCCCTTTGCCCAGAAGGTATTAGAAAGCATTTTAAAGGCACCACCACCCTCCTTGCTCCCTCCTGCCGGAGTGAAGTAAATTATACTCCTATTCTGGATATTCTGAAACACCATCTGAAGCAGAATAGTTTTCTGGCTCTAAGGTAATGATGGGAAGTTTGCAAACTAGTAATGGCCCTGTGGGATGCAGGGTGATGGCACAGTCAGGCAGAGAGTACTCTGGGCTCAGAGCCAGGAGCTGTTGCATTACAGTCTTTGCAGACATATTATTTTCTTCTTTGAGAGCTCTCTCTTATTTTTAGTCAGTTGTGGAGCTCCTTCACTATTTTCTTTAAATGTCTTTATGTGCAACTCCCAGGAGGTTTGAAGAATTGGTATAAAACTTGTTGGAGTGGATGACTTCAGCAAAGTACCTTGACTACCTAGAAGAAACCCTGTGGTATCCTGTGAGCCAGGCTGGGCTTTGTCCTGGTGTTTTGATTTTGACGGGTGGGGGCGGATTCGTTTGTTTTGGAGTTTTTTGTTTGATTGGTTTGATTTGGGTTTTTTTGTGGCCTCAGAGTCTTCTGGAGTCTTTTGCATGTGGATCACGAAACCTTTTCACGTATCATTCATTTGCTGAAATAGGCTCTGTAGCTGGAAGCCTTTTTGTTTTTAGGGTTTACCGTTGTTTGCTGAGGTTTCGTTGATGCACGCTCTAGGATTACTGCATCTCTGCCTATGTCTCAAACAAGTGATAGCAAAGGGTAACTCAGCCCCTGGCTTATCCTCTGTGTTGAGCCAGGACGGTGCATTAGTGCTTGACAACTGCAAGGCAGAACAAAGAAACGTTGTCCATGCTGGTGGAGGGGGCAGATCATGTGGGCATCCCTGCTAATGCAGAGCAGAGGAATTCATGGAGTTGTGGTGATGTCACTTTACTGTCCTGCTGCAGTGTGATGATCATTGTTTTTACCAGATGTAGTGGCGTGTGCCTGTTTGCCTGTGTAAGTTGTTACCTTCAGAAATTGCATAACTTTTTTTTTTTTTTTTACATTCAGTCTTGGGTGATCAGCTTTTTGACTTGAATAACAAAATTAACAATTATAGCAAAATGTAGTCCTTGCTGTGATTGCCAAACAATGAGTTTATCTCACAGGTTGTCTGTTCTTCAGTAGATGTCTGTTGGAAGAAAATAACTTGTCAATTCATATTTTTTTTTTAACCGTATCAAATAATTATTTTTTTTTTTAAATGTTCTTATTGTGGTGCATGTGGTGACTGAAATTTCAATGCTGCAGGTTTTTAGTTCTTTAAGTACAGGAGAGATGCATCTGTGTTCTGGTTTTGTTTGGTGAGGGGGGCCTAAGGTGGAAGCTTCTGTAGGAAACTGCTAGAAGTTGCTCCCGTTTGTTCAGTGGACTCCGCCGGGCCTAGGGTGGACCTGCTGCTGACCAAAGCTGAGCCAATTGTTAGCGGAATGTTCGGTGATAACGCCTCTGTGATAATGTATCTAAGAAGGGGAAAACAGGAAAAAAAAAAAAAAGTGGAGAAGATGTGAAGCAGCTGAGTGGGGGCAGAGAGGGGGAGGCGCGAGCCTTGTGGGCCTTGCAGGCCTCACCCTCTGGCCTCCCGCCGGGCGGCTGACTGAGCCTGACTCGGCCTGGCCTGGCTGCAAGAAGTGGAGAGGAGATGAGATGTGAATGAGATGTAAAAAGGATCCTGAGAGGCGTCTGCCAGCCTGTTGTGAAGAATTTTTCTTGTGAGAGGAACAGCTGCAGACGCCAAGGTCAGTGGAGAAGGAGGGGGAGGAGTAATGCTGCTCCTGGCCAAGATTCCCCTGCAGCCTGTGGTGACGACCCTGGTGGAGCAGGTTGTTCCCCTGCAGCCCATGGAGGTCCACGGAAGAGCAGAGATCCACCTGCAGCCCATGGACGGGGCAGGTGGATGCCTGAAGGAGGCTGTGGCCCGTGGAGGGCCCACTGGGGCAGCCGTTCTGGAGAGACTGCACTCCGTGGAAGAGATGACCCCCGCCAGAGCAGTTTCATGAAGGACTGTGGCCCGTGGGAGGGACCCCACGAAGGAGCAGGGGAGGAATGTGAGGAGTTCTTCCCCCGTTGATGAAGCAGCAGCGTAGAACAACGCGTGATGAACTGACTGCAACCCCCATTCCCTCTTCCCCACTGTGCCGCTTGTGGGGGGGGAAGGTAGTAGAGATAATGTTAAGCCTGGGAAGAGGGAGGGGTAGGGGGGAGGTTATCTTGTTCCCTGTCTCATTCTCCTGCTAGTTTTAGAAATAAATGAATAGTTTTCCCCAAGTCGAGTCTGTTTTGCCTGTAACAGTAACTTTAAGGATTTCTCCCTGTCCTTATCGCAAACCTTGAGTTGTTTTTCTTATATCATCTCCCCCTATTCTCTTGGAGGGTGGGAGGAGTGAGAGGGAGACTGTGTAGTCTGGTCCCGATCGGGGCTGAACTATGACAATCTGTCACATACAGGTAGTAGAGGTTGGCTGCTGTTTATGGAAGGAAGTAATTTACAAGCAAGGGAAGCATATTTGTTCAATTTGAATAATTTTATTATAAGCCTTTAAAAAAAAAGTCCTATAATGCTAGACTTCCCAGTGCAATTTTGAAGTTCTGGAAGAGAAATCAAATATTAGGTGTTCTGTGGTGGTGGTGGTCTTGAGATGTAAGGCAGAACAAGAAAAGAAGAAATAGGAGAAAAAGAGAAAGCAGTGAGCTGCCAAACTTCAGCAGCACAATGCTTTATATCTGTGTGTGGCAACTGATTGCTGCCCTTTCAGCATGTATTATGGTCATATCACATAACTTCGGAAGGTTTGATCATTAGTTGACTGGGTCCTGATTAATTTCAAAATTTGTGGTTGACTGGTTAACTTAAGAAATGTATTTCATCTGAAAATGCAAAAAAAAAAAAAAAAAACCCCAACTCTCACAAAAACTGGTCTGCTAACTTTATGGACTGTAATACAGGAATAGAAGCAGATAATTCTTCTTGTATCTGATTTTTTTTTTCTTCCTTTTTGTGAATTTATAGGGAGACACGCATGCTCATGTGCTCACCTTCTCACATGTGAGTGAGCCCCCATTTCTTACTCTTATCTTTTCTACCATGCGTAGGTGATTACTGTGAACTTTCTAGCCTTCAGAAAATGAATTAAGAAACAACTGCAACCTGTGTAGGTCTATCTTTCCCTCCCTTTTATTTTTTTTTTGAGTTGTTACCTTTTGTATCAAATATAAGTGCACCCTTGTGTGTCTGCACTGCCAACTGGTTCACTCTTTCTGAGGTTTCGTAGTTAAAAAGAATTGGTTTCAGCGAGTGATGTGCTTGGGTTGCCATGTTGAACATTGATGAATTGAACTTTGACTCTTTAATTCTGATTCATTGCAGTGCAGCTACAGTGCCGTGTGTCGGGAGAGGAAGCCAAGGAGCAGTGAGGTCCTCCCTTAATCTCAGACCTGCCTTCAGAAGGGCATGGAGAGTGCCAACACTGTAGTCCTACTTCCCTCTCCTGCTGCACCTGTGGTTGCAGGCAAGAGGACTGTGATGCTGGTTCTCCCTCTGTCACCACCCCTTTTCCAGGCTTCCCAGCTGCTACCCTTGGAAATGAGTCTAGGGGAGGTCAGTGTCTGTTTTCCTTCTGCACTGGCACAGATCCCTTCCCTGCTGTGCAATTGCAGGCTTCCAGTGTGATATTTGGTCTTCTCCTTTGGCAGAGTGAATATGTGCTGCTCTTTATGCTATGCTTGTATTTTCGATTTGTGTGTTCTTCACAAGAGCACCATGTTTCTTAAAAATAAATAAACGAGTAATTAATAATAATGAATAATAATACTGCCAAGGAAACAAACCCCCTTCCATTTTTCCATAATGGTAAGCCCGAGGGGATGAGAAGTTCCTGTTACCATGTTTTTTAGTGTAAATCTTAAAAGTAGGCTAGCAGTCTACTGTTTGCTTTTTCTACTACTCTTAATGAGAGAAGAGAGAGACTACGATGTTGAACAAATTTACCTCCTGTATGAACTGAATTATTAAACTATTTTTAATGTATTGAAAATTGTGATAAGTTATCAATGTGGTGATCTGTTTTTTTGGTACAGGTTAAAATATAAGGCAGCTTGCAATGCATTGTTGTCAAATTTGCAGGTTATAAAATAATATTTTCTGTCATAGATCTTGACAGAAGACCAGGGTTGGTTGGTTTTTTTTTTTTTTGTGCAGCTTAACATAGAAATCATGGAACAAAGTTGGAGTTTGTGTGGCTGGCATGTTTTTATTTTAACCAAAAATGGCAAACACCAAATGTGATGATGGCTGTACATACGATGTAGTTTGTGTTTATATCAGCATGTGTTTGCAAGTGCCTACGGTTTTTTTTTTTGTTTCGTTATTTCTTTTGGTTTTATAAGGATAAAAATGAACCCTAAAGCAAAGCATCATCTTTGATCCCAGATATAATTATGAGATCTTAATGTCATATTTATGAACAATGAAAAGGAATACAGTTTAACAGCAGCTGTCTTTTGGTTTTCCATAAAGAACTGGAACATCAGATATACTTTTCTTGGCAGCATTGAATTCAGTTTGACTTACATTGCACAAGTCTTGATTTATTACTAATTTGTCCAAAGTATAACATGGAATATAACCAATATTTTTCAAAAAGCTATGTGAGTAGTTTCAATTTTGTGTTTGTCTTGATTCAGAAATCCTAGTGAAATAGAATGTGGCATGCATTTTAATATATTATTTGTTTACATATGCTAGATAAACATTGCATAGTGCATTGAAACAGAAAAATGTGTTAAGTGGGTATTTTGTCACAACAAAGCAGTTAAACTAGGCACATAAGCTTTCTTTGGCTGCAGCTTTACAGAGCCAATCTTTAGATTCAATTACATTTAATAGAAGAACTGACCCCCCAAGTTAGAAAGGGGTTGGTTTTCTTTTTCAAAATTGTAACAGTAAAGCTTTAATCTTCCAGAAACTTACATTTTTTTCTTTTTCTTTTTCTGTTGTCAAGAGTATTATGTATGGTAAGACAGTATTGAAAAATGTGCATGCTTCAGAACCTTGTTGACTGTGGTCAGATCTGTAATGGGGAAGACTGCTAAAATACAAATGTCTTCACGTTTCTACTTCTAAAGTTAGAGAGCGTTTTATCTTGAGCATATGTATGTCTTACTCATTCTCAAAAAGGAGCGGCAGGATCAGTACTACAGGCAATAAGCTTGGTTTCTTTTTCTGTGAATCTGAAAATGTAAGTGTAATCCAGGTACAGATACTCTTAATAACCATGTCGAAGGTTATAATTTTGCTCTGAAGTCAAGTCATAGGTAAGTAATTTTTTTTTCTCCACTTTAATTAGATTGTTAAATTGGGTAAACTAGCTTGTCCTTTTTTAAATCCATAGTAATTTTGCTCAGTAGGTATACCGTACTGCAAAAACCAGTTCTGTAAGTGCTGTGTATGACTGAGCCTGCAGAGCAGTTTCCATACTACAGAACACTTCCAACACAAACTCTGCGGAAACCACCTTGGTAGCTTCACTTAATTGGCAAGATTTGGCTAACGCATTCCAAATCCTTATACTTTCACAACCATCTTTTCTAATAAGTTTGAGTTGGGTCAGGACGGGGGCAAAACACAGCATGTGAAAAATAATTTGTATTGTTTTGAAAATGCTGCCTCTTTCCTTTGATACTCTTTGGCTTCCTCCCTGAGCAAGTTCTTGGTATGTCAGTGGAGGAAAAAAAAAAGAATTTTAAAAAAGTAATTAAATCCTAAAAAATTGCAAGCACCCCAAAACAAAGCCTAACCAAACCACACAGCAAAAATAAAGTCTTTGCTTGTGAGGATGGTGAGTTGCCTAGGGTTGCTGAAGAGTGTGATGCTTCCCCATGTGGGTATGGGAGAGTGGGCAGGGCTACATAGGGCAGCAGAAGAAAGCGAGGGGGCCATTTGGGGACCAGGATGCTCTGTCACTTTTTACCCATAGGTCAGCACAGCACTGCCTTTGATGCAGGGATGCTGTGACTTGCTCTTGCTTAAGCAGGGCTGTGGCAAAACTACCGGGGACTTGTAACTTGATGCTACACTATTGAGTTGTGGGGAAACAAAAGGCTTTATTTCCATTAAAGATTTGTGAAGTTGTTTTCTCAGGGGTGGTTGGTAGAAAAGCTTGTGCCAGCACTGTTTCAAGGCTTTACTTCAGGCAGTTCTCCACCTTTCATGTTGGGGCAGGGGATTTTCTGTAACAAATGCAAACTGCTTGTAGGGCATTTTTATCGGAATTCTGCAGGAGGATGTGGAAGGGGTAAATGACAGGGAAGGCTCCAAAGGCAAACATCAGTAGAGCACAAGCTGCTGGAGCAGGTTGGCACCAGAAAGCAAAGGCAGGGAGGACCATGGAAAGTTGTCAGCTGAGCTGCAATTTTTCCGGAGCTGGGACATCAGTAAGAGGCAAAAATCTTTCTGGAAGCATTATTTCATGGCCAGTTAAATTGCTTCTGGAGCACTGATGGGCACAAGAAGTGAATATCTGGGTATTTCTAGGGAGAATTTGTTTTTGGCAAAAAATGTTAGTGATTAGATACTTAATTCCAGAAAATACATGTCAGAAAGAGAGTAGCATCTGCTTCATTAAGTGTAGTCAACATGTTTGGGGTGTTTATTTGCCTAAAATATGATTTTAAGATTAATGGGTTTTTTAATTGTAACAAAAATCAAGTATAGTTTTCATAAAAATGGAAAAACAGGTCAATTTCAAACCATGTAAATTAGGAAGTTCAATAATTTCAATATTGTTTGGTAGAGTAGATTCTTCCAGAGCTAGAATAGACATGGCACTTCAGGACATGGTTTAGTAGGAATGGAGATGTTGGGTTGACAGTTGGACTTGATGATCTTAGAGGTCTTTTCCAACCTTAATGATTTGATTCTATTCTATTCTTATATTCTGTTCTAATAGAACCAGATCCTTTATGCCTCCAAAGATCACGTAAGGGAGGTGTGCAGCTGCAAATGAACTTGTCTGCATAAAACCCCTAAGCTGAAACTAAAGCTGAACATCTGAAAAATCCAAGAAAATTTATTAAGCATTGAAGCTGGACTTCTGGTTTTCCACTGGTGTCACTCATATACTTGAAAATCAGATTAGTTTATTAAAGAAAATGACACATTTTGTGTTTACATTAAAATGTGGTTTCATTTGACTGCTTTGCTTTTATTAATTCAATTACTATAATTTTAAAAATAGTATATTTTCATGGTGTACAAAGGAGCCTTATGGCAGATCTTTATTGCTTTTCTAAGTTCTTTCTGAGTTTCTTATAAATATTATGATTCTAGTTGATAAGTAATTTTTACCTATGCTATTTAATGTTGAGGTTTTTACAGGTGTTTCCTCCTTTATTTCCACAGTGATGACATTTAAGATATAATTAAAGTTTGCAATTTAGAACTGTAGGAGCTGTTATATCTCTGCTCTAATACAGTTTCAAAATGAAGTTGGCTACGTAGAGAATAGGAATAAAATTTGGTTGCAAAACTGAGGCAGATTGCCTGCAGGAATATACTAAGTATTCAGGAAATAAAGTTTTTTTAATTTTTTTTTTTTTTTTTGTACAATATTTTCAAATCATGAAGAAAGGGTGCTGAATGAGTTTGTAGTCTAGAGGATGCTGTTCTGGTGTAAAATTTTTCAGGAAGGGATTGGTGGTATTCTGACATTCTCCAGGGAGAATTTTCACACTCTGTATTTAAAATAAAGCTAGAATCTGTGGCTTTTGTTAGTAAATCTAGGTGTGGTTATTGGTGGGCTTTAATATGTTTTCACTTATCGTTTCTTTTGCTAGCTAATGTACTTAAGCCTTGTTTTTCTTACTGTTAGGAAGACATACCAAGTGGATACCTTTGAATGCAAGTTCCCACATAGCAGTGGGATTAATATTTCCTATTTACTTACTTTTATTGGCATGGTAGGTAGCAGGAATTAAAGGCAACTTAAGCAGTGGTGTTTTAGTTTCTTTTTCAGTTAATTTTTTTTTTCCCAAGCCAATTAAAATAAGAAATACGACCTCCCTTCCATCCTCTGACTGTGAATCATTGTGTTATCTTTTCCACTGTGCTTGGTGGTGGCTTTGTGGGCAGCATAATACACTTCTGCCAAATTACAGATGATTCAAACTTCTGGCAACTTTATTCTGTCTTGTCTTCCTCATTGTCATCTACCTAACTTGCACATTCATCACCTGTATTATGGTGTTCAGTATTTTAGTTTTACAAATGAATCTTTGCTGTTTTTCTCAGAGGAGTAATTTGTTCCTTCAGACCTGTTTCCTTTCCTGCAAACGAGCTGTTGGTATCGTGCTGGTTGTAAACTGTCTTTTCTAAGGATGATTGATATTGAGCCAATATGCTATGGCTGGTGCGGACCAAGGAAAACAGTGGTCTTGAAAACAAGTAACAACAACTCAGTTTAAACATGAATTGGTCCGTCTCTTCTGGTTAGCTGCAACATCCCAGGACATGCATTTCCTGAAGTGAAATGTAGACTGTTGTTAAGAACTGTTCTTTGATAGCTGATTTAGATATTTTGTGCACCATTAATCTTTGTCATATCTTGCAGGCATGTATCCATCACAGAAATCAGCCCTTTAAGAGTGTTTGGTAACATAGATTTGATATCTATATGCATGATTGCAGCAGCTCTAGGTTGTCAGAAAAAAGGGTGAGATCTGTTAAGTGAGCAGGATACTTACTCTACGGTTAAAGAAGATTTGCATGAGGTGTGTTGAAAGTGGTCTGTAGGTATCTTCCAGTGAAATCAAACCTGACAACTTGGGTGTATGTCAAGCCAAGTCAGAAATAAATTGCTGTCAGAGTTGAGTACAATGTGACCGCCAACAGACAACTACAGTCTTGCAGTGGAATTGCAAGTTTAAGAAGTCCCCAGAGTCTGCTCTGCTAACAGTGTTCAGCCTCTCACGTTCAGATTTGTAATGTAGTCAGCAGTTACAGTTTGCTTAGCATCACAGTGGAGATGGAGACGGAGACACGGTCCATGTTACACATCTTAGTCCATCAAAGGGTTCAAATACAGATGCAGCGAGCACAATGCACAGCTGGAGAATAAAGGGATTATTCCTAATCTAACGCAACCTGCATGCTAGAGATTTTTGGTAGATACAGTGTTAACTTAGTGTGCATTTTCATACAGTAAACAATGAGAATTAGTGAGATATCTTACTTGGAAATAACATAGTGAGTATGTTTTGTATGTTCACCTGTTGTATGGAGCTTGAGTCTGTGGAAGAAAGATAATACTGCCATATGTAATGTCAGCAGCTCTGAGGCTTAGCTTTTTTTTTTTTGGTGTCTTCAGTGTTGTTTCTAATACAAGAATTTAAAAAAAATAGTGGTATTTGTTTGTATTAATTTACTATTGTAGTTTCCTCACTTATGAACATTGGAGATGAATTTAATTCACACTTAGCAGGTATGTGCTTTAAACCACTATGTAGGCCGATATTCATATGTGCCTTTTTAAACATACTCATGTTAAAAATAGTCTTCTGGTTCTGACAGCTTTTCTGGGCTGCTTTCAGAAGAAGCTGATGTTGAGTCGGGGCTGTATTGACTTGCTCCTACCTGGGACAAGTCTACCTCAGCAATGCCCTATGCATTGTGGGCTTTGTTGTTGTTCTTGCTGAACGGCAATTTCGGGAGAAAACTGAAAAACTCTCAGAAGGCTGCAATTGCTATCTTTCATCTTAAAATAACTTCCACCAGAAAGAAACGATCATTACTCCCAGGGTATAGTTAGAGGTAGTGTACTATCATGTCATCTTAGTTCAGATTATTTTCACTTATTCAAGAGACCAAGGCAGGAAGGATCTGAGATGACAGTGGTGCTAAACTGAGCTCATCGAAGCTGTGAAGGTTTTACAGTTTGTCTGCCAAAGAGGCAGCTGAACTGTAATAAAAAAGCAATTACTTTTCTCAAGATAAGAGCCTTTTGATAGAGATGTGATTTTTCAGTATGTTTAATCCAACTTCCTAAATTAATATGAAACATAACAGTAAAAAGGTTCCGTATCTGTCCATGTAGCTACACTGGTTAGACGTGCAATTTATTCTCCCTCTGATTTCTGAAGGACAAGGCTGTGCTGGCAGGTTCTGCATTGTGTAGATGGGGAGCACGTAAGTAGACCCTGTGTTGATGAATGATGTGGACTGGTTTATATTTAGTTATTCATAAGCACCTGCTATTGAATAGTTCTTTATTTGGGTATTCTCATTTCAAAATATCATATTTCAGTGCACTCTTAACTACTGGTTCTGTAAGAATGCCCTCACCTTGGACTTATTCCTGAACAGCTGTACTGAGTAACATCATGTAGACAAGACTCTAATCTTTCCTGATGAGTACAAATACATATTTATCCAAGTAGCTGAAGCTGTTAACAGATGGCAGATGGAAGTGAAAACATATTGTGTGCACTGCTCCTTCTTTCTGCATTCTTCCCTCCGCCTCTATTTGCGGAAACCAGAGAATTATCATGTGTTCTTGAAAAGTGGATGTAACTGCTCTGCCAGTGAGCTTTCAAACACTCTGCTTCCAACAAAGGAGTTTTAATGTTCTCATGCCTTTGCAGAGTTGGAAAATGTTAAATAACAGTTCTGAGAAAAACATCATAGCAACTTCTTGTCATCTATTTAGAGCAGAACATAGATATTTGGAAGACAGAATGTCAGTTAGGATTTGAAGTGATTATTTTTTTGTCCATTTGAATAGAGAAGTACTTAGTTCTGCTGATGTTACAAAGATCTTAAAATACTGAACTTAGTGTGCAGAACAGTGATTTTTAAACAATTTTGAGGGAGTTACAGAATTTTGAACCCGTAATTATTTTTGTAAGAAGATGATGGAAAATTTTTCTTCCTTGAAGTGTGTTGAACAATACACCTTCTTAGTTACTCTGCTTGAGGGGTCATTTTTCTGTACATTGCAGCACTTGAATGAAATCCTCTAAAATTTTGGAAGCTTGCTTGCTCTTTTTTTTTTTTTTTTAACATCATTTGTTTTCAAAATGTATCTAAGACTGTTGGTCATTTGGAAGTATAAGTGCTTCTTTTTTGGTAAGTGATGTCTGAGAGGGATTGAGTGTGACAGTAATTTGAAAGGACAAATACCTCTGATATTTATTGCCATGTCATTAAGTTAGTATGAGGTACACTTAAGCAACTTGCATAGGGTTAGCTGTCAGAGGTGAGGTTTGGGAATCCTGTGGCTTCCATGTAGTTTTTATTTTTCTGTTTCACTGAGGATTCATTTTCTTTCTCTGAAGTGTTTCAGTTTTATATATTATTCTCTCCCCATGATAACTTTTTTTTTTTTTTTTCATTTGAAGTTAGGTTTAACAGTGGGTTTAGTCTACAATACTGGATAAAAATGGTAGGAAACATTCAGTGATTTCTCTATTCAGCTGCTTGCCTGAATTACAGCTCATCTTCAGAGAAGTAACTATTTTTTCCACTGGAAGACTTCATTCACCTACTTTGGTCATCTAAAAAGCAGGAAACCTTGTGAGTAGGATCTACAGGAGAGCAGTACAGACAGATTAAAACTGTCAGAAGACTGACATTTGGGAATTCCAGGAGCTGCAGTTTGAGCTGGAGACAATAAAATAACTTCACTTACTGAAGGAGCAGGAACACCCTTGGGGCATGGTTGTAAAATGAGGCAGTCAAACCTGCCTGAAGTTTCACGTGAGTGAGTTTGTGAATGTGTTCCCCTCCCCACCATTCCCAGTGTGGGTCAGCCAGAGTGTCCTTGGCCCCAGACAGCTTCCCAGTGTTTAGGAGGGGAAATACTTCTGGGTCACAGGGAAGTAGGAATCTGCTTTGTCTGTGATTCCAGTTTTGTTATTTCCCTGAAAAGGTGAAATTGTTACAATTCCAATTTAATTAATGTAGTTGGTTCCTGCATGTGTAGACCCATATTGCGTGAATGTTGGATGAAGGCAGGGCTGGAGGAGAGGTGGGGGCAGCTTTACCAGCCCTGGAGTCCCAGGAAGATTTCTCCCCTCTTTCTGGTTGTGCAGGGTCACTGCTCGTGCTCTGTTCACCTTGTGACTCGTTGGACCAACCAGCTGGTTTAACTCACTAGCCTGGCAAAAAACCCTAATGCTGCAATAAAAGTCAGTAGCGCAGAGTTGCTTTGGCTTCTGGAAGGATGTGATCAGCTTTGATGCTGGCAGAAGGAGGGATGGGGGCTGTGCAGACAGGAACAGTGAGATTAAGAGGGAAACCTGCCCTAGCTGATGGGAAAGTGCTGGTAGGGTCAGCTGCTTTTTAAATGTTGCCAAAGCTATCCAAATTTCAGGAAAGTAGTTGTCTTTTGTCTTTGAAGTTTCTGTGTTATAATTTATTAGCCAATTTAAAATGTTTACTTTTACCTATCTGTGAATCCAGAGTGTTTCTTAAGATGATCAAAAGCTGAAGGTTACAAATGGTTGCAATACAGACACTTAGTAAAGACCAAATATATGAAGGATCTGAAAGTAATGCTATGAGTAGCATCTATATTGTCTAGTACTTCTTTATAGTGTTTTTAGAACAAGTAGGAATGTGTTCTTGGGGTTCTGAAAGAAAATGAAGTGCTGTTTCATGGGCTGAGCATTCTGTGTTAACTTTAAAAAAAAAAAGTCACTTGTTTACTGTGTCACAGAGATGCCTTTAATCAATGTCAATCACTATTTACCTTGGAGTGCTCACCTTCAAAACCTTGCTCACTGTCTAAATGTGCTTCCCAATGCAGTTTGACTGGTTACTCTAAAAAAATTCCATTTAAATCAGCTGCGTCAAATTGATACCTAATCTGGAAAAATATTTTTTCTGTATGTCATATCATTGTTTCTAAACATAGTCTTCACTTTCCACTTTGCTCAATTTAGTGTCATTCAGAGTTACTGTTACCTGCTAGTTACTACCCTAATAGTAACTGCTACTGTCTAAAGATGGTTATTTTAAAAAAATATTTAATTGTTTAGATTATTTTTAAAAACCTGAAAACCTTTAAAAGTGTTTGAAGGTAGAACATACCACGTAGTAAACATAGGAAAGCTGATACGCAATAAGCTATAGTTAACATCATCTTTTTCAAAAGATAGCTTTAAGTGTGTTTTTCATATTAGAATGTAAAGAGACAGCTCCCAGTCAATTTGTTAAATACGGGGAAATTGCATTTATTTTCTCTGAAGAATACTTGAAGGGTTGAAAATGGGAGTTTTGCACTAGATAGCTGTTTTGTCTTGGTTGTGGTAGGCGAGATGCCAAGTCCATAGTTTAGTTTAAGCTTCACTTGTGATTCAAGGAATGTTAAAGAATAAAATAACTGAAAAGCAGCTTCTCTTGGGACCTTTCAGAGAAGTTTATTATTATTAGCTACAGTATCGTATGACCTTTTATCATTGTGGCCTGTTATGGTGCCTTCTCCAGTGCACAGCAGTTTTTATTTTGCTTCCAACCATATTAATTATAATAATCTTTGTCATAGCAACCAAATCTTACAATATTTGGTTGCTAAGGGTTTTGTTAAAATGAAGATAAACTATGCTTAATTGGGGATTTTTTTTTTTTGTTAAAATGAAGGCAAAGTACACTTAATTGTGTTTTTCTTTTAATTAGTGTGACTTTACATCAGAGTGTGGTTTTTTTCCCTTCAAGTCTTCTGACAAGCTCAGAATCTTCTGTTCTGCTGAATCTGTAGGTTCATTTTTACTTTTTATTTCCTTTAGTAAGGTTTTAATAAAGGTTAAGATATGCAGAAGAGGAAAAAAATTAAACTCTTTAAGAAATATTTGAGTAATATTCTGTCTGTCCTTATGGAGATGTCGGAAGAATCTTTTGCTCCGAAGCAAATAACTCGCCAAAGGAGTTTGACTGAGTGCAGGGACTCTGGACCAGTTTGTTTCCAGGGCAGTGTTAGGCTCGTAAAAAATTAAGTCAGCCCCGTAAAAGCATTAAAATTGTGATTTTTTTTTTTTTTCAGAGAAGCCCCTTCAAAAAGTGAAAGACATTGAGAATCAGATTAGGAGGAATACTGTCCTAGGACTGTACTACTGACCTGGCCAGGGTGGTTACTGTTAATGGGATATACTAAGCCAGTAATACAGTTTGGTAGGGTAAATATTAAGGTACCATGTGGAGAGTAAAATTTCACTTCTATGAGTGGTTATTCCTTGAAGTAGCTGGTTGGGAAACCTACCAAAGAGAAACCTCTGTCTAGCAGAGGAAAATTTGGATTATGATTGTCTCTGTGGCCATTCCATATGAGTCATCCTTTTGCATTCCATAGGAGCAGTGTCACAGGAGTGAGACCTTTCTACAGCAAAACAAAAAGATACATTGAAAGGAGCAGCTGAAAGGTTAAAGCAATTACAGGTAACATGAAACAACCCTCCTGTGCAAGAGGGTCAGGAATAATAAGTGTAAGAGGACCAAGAATATCCCAACACCACTAAAACCAAAACCTGTTGTAATTTTAAGACCAGAGTGAAAGTGACTTACATAGAAGAGAACATCTTTTAAACAGTGCAAGTCATGTCCTAATGAGAGTAAAAAAAAAAAGGGGGGGGCGGGGGGGAGTGAGAATGTAAAACACTAATACAGCAGGCCCAAAACATTAATGACTGAAATAAAAATAAAACCAGTTTCCCTCTTTTTTTTTTCCTCTTCTTTCCCATTCCTCCTTGTTTCCCCTAGCTTTTGCTGCTGAGGATGATGATATCCCTTTGGTCAGTTAGGGTCAACTATCCTGGTTGTGCTCCCTCCCACCCTCTTGCCCACCCCCAGCCTACTTGCTGGTGGGGCAACATGAGAAACAGAATGCCTGGATGCTGTGCAAGTGCTGCTCAGCAATAGCAAAAACATCCCTGTGTTATCAACGCTGTTTTGGTTAGAAATCCAAAATGCAACACCATATGAGCTGCTATGAAGATTACCTCCATCCTCACTAAAGCCAGTACAAATAGCTAAGACACGAATTAAGTGTGCCAAAATTGAGTATACCAAAGTCTGCATCCACTTTATGGACATAAGTTATTCCTTATAGGTCCCTGAGTTCCTAGAAAAGAATCGTGTAAGAAAATGTGTAAGGATAATTCAGTTGATGTTTTCTGAGATTTGATATGAAAAGTTTTAACTCAAGTTTCTTTGCTAAGGCTTAATTTTCCTTCTGAAATACGTCAAAAAGACAACTTACAGGTCAGTTGCCCGTAAAATAGGAAATTATAGGTAGGAGTAAAATTCATGGTCATAGGTTGGAAAGGTGAGAGAAAAGCTGATACTGGAGTTTTGAAAAGATCAGCTGTAGAAGCTGTGCAGTTCAACATCTTCACAAATGAATTAGAAAGTGGATGGTTAAGCAAGTGGTACTATTTTTCACGTCATTCAGAATTATTTTGGATAGTCAAAACTAAACTCACCTACAAAGATATGCAAAAGTGTCTTTTCCAGAACAAGAGTGAGCCAGATAAACTTAATAATAAAAATATTGAGAATAAGAGTAAATGATGGGTTTTAGAGGGAATTCCAGCTAATAATTTGTATCCTATGATGATCATGGATGATGGCAAAGAAACTGTTACCAGGCGGAAAGAGATATTGGAGTCATTGTGGATAGTTCTGTGAAATCTCATTGCTCAGAAAGGTAATCATAAAGAAAAATAGAACATTAGGAATTGATATGAGAGGAATGATACATAAAGAATGAAGCAGAAAGCATTATGGGAATACTTCTAATAGCATCTGCTTTGGACTGTTCCGAAATGGTGCCTGCCATACAGCTATGTAAACTGTGGTTTAAAAAAAAAGGCAACTGAACAAAGGAAAACAACTCTCCAAACTCTGAGGGTAGGAAAAGATCCTTAAAGAGCAGGAAATATGGCGAGTATGTGGTTTCATGAAATATATATGTCATAGTAATTGGAGAAAAGAATATTTTCTTACCATTTATGTTACATTAGCTGAACTCTCCTGTCAACGATTTTTGATGTAGTAGTGTAAAATATAGAATAATTTCATTCAAGTGTGGTTTTTTTTTGTCTGTTTTACTTCATTTTGTAACTCTCATTTTGACAACGAAAATCATGTTTTGGGTCAAAATACAAGAATTTTGGAGCCTATACTTTGGAAAATATGTAATAGGATACCATATTTTATGAAGTTCGGAATACCCTTAGGCAAGAGAGACCATTGCCATAGGTATTCAAGTGGTACAAATGAGAATAGTTGAGTGTACTTTTTTGATTTTAAGCTGTATAGAGGAAAGGCAAAGTTGTCTACTCTCAACCTATTCAACTTTCAAATACTTCAGAATAAGTCCTAATCTAAAGAGATCTTCAGATATCCAATGCTATATTCATGTTGCTGAGTGTCATCCTTTCTTCCTAACTTTTTTCTTTGGTACATTAAAGAAGATGTCTTCTTGAGGACTGTAGGTTTTGGTCGTCTTTGACTCTGAAAGGCAAAGCAATAAAATGGTGGTTCCCATCATTTAGTATCCCATAAATAATTGTACTGAGAAGGGAAAAAAATGTATAGATGTCATCAGCTTTTCTCCCTGACATCTTGATAGCATTTTCTGGCAAAGGAAACGTACGTGTTGCTAGCTAGAAGATGGAAACTACGGAACTGCTGGTTAAAAGGGCAGGTGTTATTTAAGAATTAATAGAGCTTGAGACCTCTCCTCCTAATAACCAGAAATCTCTGGATGATAAGCATCCTTTTTCTTGTGAGTAGAATTGGATTCCGATCCTTTCCACTTTCTGTGACTTTCATGAAGTGTATGTGTACTTGGATAAGCATATAGAGCTATAGCATACTTTCCAAAAATATGTGGAAAAGCAAACTGCAAGCAACAGACAGAAATAACTAAAGTTCCTAGCGTTGACCTTGAATCGACTGCCTAAAGGACGCTAAAGAGAAGATGGAGCTGTATTTTTGTGAGGGGTGTGTGGTAAAAGGATAAGAGGCAGCAGTTATGACTTTCTGATTGGAATGTAAAGAAATTGATTGGATTGATTGGATGTAAAGAAAAATGAGTAGTTAAGCACTGGAGTAGCCTGGAGTCCCTGTGGAATATCTCCCAGAACTTGATTGCATTAGTCGGATTGTTCGTGGCCTTAACTTTGAAGTTGGCTTGCTTTGAGCAGCTAGTCGGATGAGATGATCTCCAGAGGTCCCATCAAATCTCAATTATTCTGTGAATCTATAGAAACAAGTCTACTTACAGCACCTTTATCTACATGAGTTTGTTTTTTTTGTTGGTTTTTTTTTTTTTTTTAAATGGGAGGAGGCAGTGACATCCAAAATGGTAGTCTTTGAAGTACTGTGTTCTTGTAGAACATTCTTGATTAAGGAAGGTGTTGGATATTCAAAAGCAACTATGATCTGTATTTGGGAGCTTTTAGAAGGATGTGTTTTCACTCTTATGCCCTTTCGTGGACAGAGTTTGTAGGTGGAATGATAACTCTTTATGTTGACCCAGCATTTCATGTGTGGAGGGAGCCTCATGCACTGCTGCTGGAGTTACCCAGGGGAAACTATTTGCTGCAGAAAATTTTGGCTGCTCAGTTTTGGGTGAACTGGAAAGGGGAGGCTGATACAGGGTTTTATATTTGGAAGCAATGGAGCAAATCTTTATGAAATTATTACATACATAAATAATCAGATTAATTTATTTATGGGACTGTGTTAGCATCAGAATGATTCAGTTCTAGACTTGTTACATTTGTGCAAACATTTGTATGTTTAACTTTATTAGTTTCCAAGACTGTACTTTGTACACCATCCTGACTGTACGGATGCAGTATATCACTGCAGGATGTATTTAAGAAGCACAACTAGTCCTGTAAAAGCTAGAGCAAACTCTAAACACCTGGAGAAAACCAACTGCTCTTACTGGCAGGGGAAGGACTCGGAGCTCTCAAGGCAGCTTTCAAGGAAGGAGGAATGAATGAGTTCCTCACTTGCGTGATGGATTGGAGAATAGACAGGCATGAGGAACATAATGAAGATGAAAAAAATTTCCTTATATATGGAATGTAAAAAACTGCAGAAGAGGTCTAAAGCACTAGCTGTCTCCTACAAAGTAGTAGTTTACAACAAATATGTTTGAATTGAGCACTCTGTGATGTTGCGGAGTCTAAGCTGTGTGTGATCTTTGTGGGTGGGCTGAAAATGGAAATGCTAGGCAGTGCTCTTTGCAGTCATTGACATGTGATGGCTCTTTGATTTGTATAAAATAGATTTGTATTTTATTGATTCATAGCCAGCATGTTGTTGTAGCAGCAAGCAACTTATGTACAAAGTGAAAATATGTAACATAAATGACAGAGAATCGAAAGAAGCATTACAGAAATGTGAGCAGCCTGATACTGTGAAGTAAAGACTGAAACAAACAAAACCACACCAGTAAAATAAACACTAACTTGTTTGCTTGCAGTATATTCTGAAGCATACACATTGGACCTTCTTAGATAAGAAGGAATAGCTCTAGGTAAGTGGTACTTGAGAGAGATTGTGAAGACTATGAACTCTTCTTTAAAGAATACAATTCTGAGATTTAGAACGAAGAGCAAAACCAACAGCTAACAGACTTCAATCACTGAACTGATAATGTGGTCATTAATATGCATATCTATATTTATAGCACTGTAAGAACTATATAACATATAGATAAATGTTACTAGATAAAATAGTTGCTCTTTTAGATATAGGCCTTGTGAATTGTTTTATGAGAAAAATACTCTTTATTTAAAGAATAATTATGTACTTCTGGTAATGTAGGTGTTTTAGCGCAATAAGTGTGAATTTCTTTAAAGATTTTTGCTTGGGCTCTACTTTTGAAAGGCTTTACATCAGTGTGATTGCTTTCCATTTTTCATCTTTTCTACCTGTTTGTTTTGGTTTTAAGTACCTTTGTAGTGATTACTGTGAAGTTCTGTAAATCTTTTCAGACTATACAATTTTACTTGTAGTGGTCCCTAACCCAATAACTCTGGGTATTTGGTTTTCGTTTTAAATGGGAGAAGTTTGGTACTGCTTGGAGTCTTTGCTGCTATAGGAACACCACCTGACGCTTCCTCTTTATCCCCATTTTTTTAATTTTAACCTGTATATAAGAGAATTTTGAAAGAGTCAGTATTAAGTTAATGTCAGAGCTAAGTTCAGTACATTTATCTGAGGTTGGCAAAATATGCTACGTCTAGGCTAAGAAAGTATATTTCCTTGCCTTTAGTGTAACACTGATTTTTGAAACATAGACTGCAGTCTTTTTTTTAGAACTACTCATTTATCATAACAAGACTTAAGTGCATTCCTAACAATTAATATATGTGTGAGATAATAGATTTCTTTAAGTGTGTTAAATAATGTAACTTTTTTTTTTTTCTGACTTGCAGGTGGAATAGTTGGGGAGATGAAACAGTTTTTGTGTAACTTGTAATTCAGATCTAGAGTGAGTTAGGATTAGTAGAGGAGCAAGGAAGGCTTCGTGGCCCGGAAGACAATGAATCTCATGTTTCCATGTACGAATCACATACGTACTCCACGTCTGTGAGCAAAGCAGTAGACCTGCTCCTTTAGCAAGCCCTGCCCCATCTATTGACAGCAGTGTACCAGGCTACATTTTCAAGCCTTAGCCTGGGGAGCTGCTCCCTGTTCGACTGAGGAAGTTCAGACCTGTCTTAAGAAGCATTATCTTGTTTGGTCAATGTGAGCATGTAAAAAAATTGCGAAATCAGAACAGGTCTAAAAGAGATGTGAAAGGTCGTGTATATGCAGAGATGCGTAGTTCAGGAGGGTAGGACTAGAAGACAAACCAGTGATGGCTGCAAATACATCCAAGGGCAAAGGGTCATATGATTAGACTGCAAATAGAGGTTTTGAATAAGTGACTGTGTAACACTGGGGAAGAAGCGGAGAGGTGGACATCCTTGTGTCATGTCAGCAGGTGATGCACAAAAGGCACTGAAGGAGAAGGAGAAAAAAATAGCTTCAAGTCTTTTGAGACTTTGCTGTAGTTGTACAACTTTGTTTTGCTCAGCAAGGTGCTTTTATTACCAGCACAGCAAGATTGACAAGAAATGCTTGCCTGTTGTTCAGACATACTGTGTGCATGTGGCTTTTTGTTTTGCATATGTTTTATTTTGTCTTTTAGAAGTGGATTAATGGCTTTGTTCTTGGAGATGTATGTAATTGCTGGGTTTGCTGGAGTCACTTAGTGAATTGGTTGCTCGGTCATTTAGAAATTTACCCAGTAAACACTGAAGACTTTTTTTTATTTCAGTATTTAGCAATATGTCTTTGAAAAGTGGATTTCAAGTAAATTGGTCTTACTGGTTAGACCAGTCAAAGCATATGCTTTGCTGCAAGGACAGGTGTGGGGAAGAGAGGCTGGAAGGCTGCCTGGTGGAAAAGGATCTGAGGGTGCTGGTCAACAACTGGCTGAATATGAGCTGATGGTGTGCCTAGGTGGCCAAGAAAGCCAGTATCATCCTGGCTTGCATCAGTAGTAGTGTGGCCGGCAGGAGTAGGGAAGTGATTGTCCCCCTTGGCACTGGTGAGGCTGCACCTTGTATACAGGTAAAACCTGTGTGCAGTTTTAGGCCTCTCTGTATAAGAAAAGTGTTGAGTTACTGGAGCCCGTCCAGAGAAAGGCAGCGAAGCTGGTGAGCAGTCTGGAGCAGAAGTCTTATGAGGAGTGTCTGAGGGAACTGGAGTTATTTAGCCTGCAGAAGAGGAGGTTGAGGAGTGACCTTATCGCTCTCTATAGCTACCTGAAAGGAGGTTGTAGCGAGGTGGGTGTTGGTCTCTTCTCCCAAGTGACAAGCAATAGGATAAGAGGAAATGGCTTTAATTTTTGACAGGGGAGGTTTAGATTGGATATTAGGAAAAATTCATTCACTAAAAGGGTTGTCAAGCATTGTAACAGACTGTCCAGGGAGGTGGTGAAGTTACCATTCCTGGAGGTATTTAAAAAACTTGTAGAGATGGTGCTTAGGGACATGATTTAGTGGTGGTCTTGACAGTCTTAGGTTTGCAGTTGGACTTGATGATCTTAAAGGTCTTTTCCAATCTAAACAAATCTATGATTCTACATCTCTATTTATAGTTTAGCTTGATTTGACGTGAACAAACATATATGAAGACATCATCTTTAACATAATGATATGTATTTTTTTTAAAGGAATGTCTTTCTCAAGAAGTGACTTACTACAACTGGTTTGGCCACTAACCTATGAAAAGGGACGCTACCCTTTGCTTTGTCAGTGATAACAATTTGTTAAGTGGCCTAACCTCATTTTATTGCCAAAACTATTCATTAAGGGCTTACGTGTGAGTTTTGTTTTTGTTTTTTTTTTTTTTTTTTTTTTCCCCTCCCCACTTTGGTCTTACAGGTCAAAAAGGCAGCTAAGTCAAAAGAAACAACAAATTAAGGACTATGAGAATCCAGTATAAAAAAAAAAAGTTAATTTTTTAATGTTAGATCTTTATTAAGTTCTAAAAGAACATTGTAAATCTATCTTTTAGTATTGTAGTCACTACTTTAATGTAGTTCAGTTTAGATGTACAGTTATTTGTATCGATCTGTGGTTGTGGCCATTGTTATAAACAGGGCTATTAAAATGGTGTTTTTCTCAACTTTTACCTGCTGTATAAAGTGTAGCATGTACTTGTCTTGCTACTTTTACCTGAAGGAGGTAATATAGCAACAGTCTTACAAGTAAGTATTGGAATACGCTCTTCATTGGTTAGTTTTTGGAGATTATATGAAAATCTCTACAGGTGTAATATTCCATTTCTTCTTTATTTTCACTTTCCTTAGGCCATGTGCACTAAGAAACTTAATTTCAGCTAACTGCTGTGAGCTTGATTTCACATTGCATCAATTTTAGGAACTGTTGCTGCAGTGACAATTTTTATCCAGTCCACTCGTTATTTTTTCAGTAAAAGCACTACTGGAAAATGGGAAAAAAAAAAAAACAACAAACTCCAAAACCCATAGCCTGAATTTTTTTCTGGTTTGTCTTTTGATTAGCTCCTGCTCTGTTCCCTGAGTAGAAGAGTTTGAAACTAAGTAAAAATTGAACAACTGAGACTACATAGTAAATATTTACAATTTTTGATGTGTGGATGTTTAAGAGCATATGTTCCAGAATGCACTGGAGGAAGCACCTCAAAGAGTATCTTCAGAATGAGTGAGCTGGTTTTTGCATGCTAGTTAATGTAATGGTTTATATTGGAGTTCTCTAAAGCATGAGATGCTGTAGTAACTTAATCATGCGGAGGCACAATGGTCTGCTGAAGAAAAGCTGCGTGGAAATAAGCATGCTGTGTCTGTGTCAGGAGCATTCCCTTTAACGATACTTATGGGTTCCCCCCCTTTAAATTTAAATATTTGGTAATTACAAAGCAGCTCTTTTTGTGTTACTTAAATATTTCATTACAGTTAAGTACTATTCTATGTCACCGTTTGTCTGGTTTTGGTACCTGATAAGTATATGTTTAGTTAGTTTCTTTCATATAGATCAAAAATAACCTTTCAATGTATGTCCAGCTTGTCTATTTTTGTATTTCTTTAACTCATGCTAGTGGCAGGGTGGTATTTGAGGCATAGTGAGAGATGCTAGTAAACCTCTGGGTTTTGCAATTTGTAGAAATGTACTTTAAAGCCCTGGAACTTCTTAATGACTTTTTGTCATTAACTGTCTTACCTTCTGGCACTCATCCGATTTTATCTGGGTACAAGATATGAAGTGTTTTGTGGGTTGAATTAAGATATTTTTAATACATCCCACTGTGAATAAATTGTAGTTGAATTTTACGTACTACCCGTTAACATTTCCTTACATTCAGAAGGTTAATTGTGGTGAGAACAGTATACTTTTCACCTATAGACCTTAATATAGTGAGTGGGTGAAGTTTTTAGAACAAACATGGAAAGTTTTCTTCAAGATCTCTTACAGCATCTTGAAATCTTTTATGTTGCAGAGATAGTGGCAAGAAGACAGTAAGGGGGGAAAATATATCTGAGTGTCCATCCATGCATGTGTGTGTTAAGACCTGGACACATACATAGTAAACTGCTGAGCTTGCACTGAAAGCATTTTTTCTCACAAGCACATTCTGGATTTAAGAGTTAAGGCATTCAACAACTTAAGGTTGTAAGGTAGTAAAAGATAGAGAGGAAGGAGGAAAGAAGTCATGACTGTTAGAAAGGGATTGTTCTATGTACCTTTCAGGCACAAGATGAATGGCATCTGCGTTGCCTAGATATTCTGACATTCACTGAATTTATTGTTCTACAAATACCTTGGATTTTTTCACATCCAAAGACCTGTTTACAGCACAGAGATGGATCACACCGGTTTTTCTTCTTTTAGTTTGTATTGTCCTTATTCATCACTTACTTTTGTCAAGACCGTGGTATTTGACTTTGTTTTTATGCACAGGATTGACTAAACTTAAGCCAAGGATAGCAGGATGCGCCAAAGGACAAAATGACTATTACTCAATATGTCAAGTTTGTCGTTACTAAACAGTAATCACTGTAAGGGAGGGGAACAGAAATGCTTTCAATAGCCCTGTGCTATCACTGTTTGCCATGGTTGAAATGAAAGACAGCTCTTGCCAGGGTACGCTGGTTATTTCCCATTCAAATTATAGAGGAGAAACTATCCTCTGAAGTATGACTGGGTTATAGCTATCAGCAAATGCTGATAATGTAAAGGTGATCTTTGAATATTTTGTAATATTTTGAGGTGTTAGTCTTAGTTAATGAAGCATTTTCTCTTTGTTGCCTGTAAAGGAGCTGGCCATAAAAGTTATTGAGTTATATTTACAGTTCTCTTAAGCAAGGTGTGCAAAAGCAAATTTAGCAAATGTTATGAAATAAATTAAAAAGGATAGGTTTTGTGTGGTGTTTGTTTTAAAAGAATTAAGTCTGGGTAGAGCTGCTGTGCTCAAATGTCAGGAGTTGAGGTCTAAAGTAAACTTGGGCAATGAGCTAAATCTACTATTCAAGTTTACAGTTGCGATTGCTTTTCAGAAGTAATAAAGTCTTGCTGCTTTAGGTGACACATGACTGACTGAACTTCTCTGGAGCATTACACCACCCTTAGTCAGAAGATCTAATCACAACAGTTTTCTTAAATCTCCCGAGTGCTTCCTATTTAGTATTTTGTAAGTATTTGAATACTCTTTACTATTATTTGTTATGTATCCTTAGCCAAAATATAACTTACCTGACTGAGTGATTAAATCCAAGATTTAATGGCTGGCATTTCAGGTCAGGACAGTTGAGGGAAAAGTACAATGCAGGAGACAGCACATTTTGCATGTGAGTGTGTGTGTTTTGATATCTGGTTTCCAGTAATGGAGACTTCTTATCAGCCTTCTGCAATTGGCACATCTCAAGCCCTGGTTTGTGAAAGGACAGTGATTGCAAGAATGGGGCGATGCACTCCAGTGAGAGAATATAATTGGTGGTGATAAGATCTGTTGGGGAGATAAGATCTATTCGGAAGCTGTGGAATCCAAAGAGCTGGAGGATGTAGCCAGAAAGCTTCGAAACCTCAGACTGAGGTTTGGCTTGGCGTATGTGGTCTGCAGCTGCAAGGAGAGAGGGTCTGAAACACAGGGCTGAAGTACTTGGAAGCAAAGGGAAATCCTGTTTATTAAATCTTTTTTTTTTTTTTTCTTTTTCTTCTTCCTTCCTTCCAGATTACTTGACTCTGTTAAGTTTTATCCTTGTGGTTTGTTCATATCAAGTGACAGTAGAATTTGCCTTTCTTACTTACTGTGTGTGGGGGAGGGGGAGTCCAGTTTACATCTGTGGGTGAAATGGGCAGAATAACTTAGAAAAGTACTGTCAGCCGAGAAAGTGTTAGAGAAGCAGCAACAAAAGGAAGTACACTCCAATTTCTAAGCAAATTAGAGAGAGGTTATTAGAAAAGATTCTGAAAAATGTGAACAATACAAATAACTGGTGAAATCTGTGGCTATTTTCTTCCTGAAATTCTTCAGATGCTGACTGTCATGTTAATGGATGTTTTGGAAGCACAGTAAAACTACCTGTAGTGTGACCTGGGGGCATTGTATGTGTGTTTTTTTCGTCCCTATTTGGTGATGCCCATATTCATGACAGTAATGGACATCACCAGATATGAAAGATTGGAGTTTGGGATTAGTGTTACCTACATCTTTCCTTGGTGTCTTTGCTACCTTGTGCTATCTTGATGCTTGTGTTTCCACTCTCATTGTCCCATTTGTTTTATTCATGCACTGGCCTTTTGCTGAGCTGCCTGAGATGGAAAAAGCTTGCTTATTGCACCAGAAGTTTCATCACCATTTTAGTTTTCTATTTCAAAATTAGTGGAAATATGTTTCAGTTTATAACTATTGTAGTGCTGGAGGGTGTCAGTACTGTAACAGTTGCTGTGCTTGTTTCACTGGCTGTTCTCAGCAATGTGGTCCAACTGATGGAGCACATAGCTCTGTTGGACCTCTGTACTTGGGCTAGTTTGACACTTTTTCCTCTGAGAATGTAGCAAATGGCTTTTCAGTGTGCACTGACAAAGAGCTAATAATTTCTGCCCTTATTTCTGGGATTCATTGCCATATCAGTATGGTCCATCACAGGTAGGAAATGGAAGGGACATTAAGAGAAGCAAGTTGTGCTGCAGCTGACCACGTTGTATGTGTCTCATGGCAGGTGTTCCATTTTCAGCTTTGCTACTGCTGCACTCCATTCTTGCAGCTTATGCTTACGGGCAAGAAATTTGTTCCTACTTAAATACTTCAGAAGGATATGCTGTTATATAAGTTAACATCCAAATGGAAAAAGAACTTAACTTATAGACCCTCCGTTGTCTTCTCTAGATTGAGGCAAAATAACAGGCACCCCCTGTCAAGGGGAGGAACGGAATGAAAAAAATGGAAAGGAACCTCAGGTGACATCCTAAGAGGAGACTTAAAAGAAAACAGTGCTACGGTAGCCAAATGCACTCAATTTTTGAAGGGAGGACAGTAAGACAATTAGATGAGGATGGAAATGAATCTTAGCTTTGCTGGGGGATAGATTTTGGTGATAGTAGTTTTGCTCTCAGCATTCTTTAGATAAGCATAGTTAATGTTTGCTAGGACACTGTCCTCTGTTCATTATGTGTGATCAGAACCTTGTCCAAATTCAGGGTATGTATAGGCACATGTAAGCACATGCATACATACCTCTAGATAAGAATTACTAGATGCAGTAATATTTTACTATGGTGTGATCAGATGCATTGTTCTCTTCTAATATACAGATGCTGTGTATATGTATCTTGTTGTACTTGACAGTTTAAGCTACTGACTTTGTTTAAAAGTTTTGTGAGACTTGGTATTCAGAAGAAATTCTTTAAGCAGATGAAGGCCTGTAGTTTTTCAGATGAATTTGGGGTCATTTTTGTAGCTCTTTAGAACTCTGAAAATAAATATTTTTGCATATACGTTTAAGTGTGAGCATCAAGTAAATTTGTGTAAATGTGGTGATCTTTGCTAATTTAAATTTACATGGATTTTCCAGTAGGAAACAGTAGAGAATTTATTGCAGAGACACTGGTGCTACATTCAGTATTGTCTGTGATGGAGCAATGTGCTCTTGGCTTTTGCCTGGCATTTGGCTGTGGTTGTTAAAGTTGTGTTTTAATGCTAGGAATTTCTTGTGTACTGTGGCGAGTGTAACAGATGATCTGCAAACCTTTGTGAACTGAATGGGATGATAATTGCCTGTGACTGTAGAAGCCTGAATCTGGTGAGAAGAGAATCACCATTTAAATCTCAGTCCCTAATTTACTCCCGTTTAAGAATTGCCTTTGTCATCTTTTGTAAAATACCATGTAAGTGAAAAGTGCTGTGTTTAACATAATGCAGCATGCAGTGATACAGATATAACTGGATCCACTGGTAGGACAGCGCCCTCACTCCACGGTTGGAAAGAAGGGCGGCTTAAATATAGATTTTGACTTTCCTGTAGTGCCAGTGGCACATTCTTTAATAACTTAGTGGCTTACAATAATGAACTATGAACCTTGAGAGCACAGATTGTAATATGTGTTTGTTTTGAGATTGAAGTTTATCTTCAGAAGGTTACTAGTAAGGACGCCCTTCTCTATCTGCTTATTGTAGATAAAAATTGTAATTTTGAGGTAAAAGGTTAGTATTCATCTATGCAATCTTTTTCTGCCATTTAATAATCCATCTGTTAGAAAATTATTTTATAGGAATGTATGTCTCAAATTAAAAGAAGCTATGGTAGAAGGTTTATTCTGCTAGTTATAAAACCTAAGCTGTTTCAAGAATAATAATTGCTTGGTGCTTCAGAGCTATTTTTCTGAACAATTAAAAAAAAAAGTCGGTGCTGGTGCTTTATCCTGAAAAAGTTCAAAGGAGAGTGAGTATGAATTGTTCTCGGTTATTTCTGTCTTTCAAGAGACAATATTCATTTTGGTAGTGAGTATTTTTGCCTTCTTTTTGTTGTGGAGAAAAATAATAAATTTATGCGCAGTACCAGAGATTGTAGGCATTACTCGTTTTGGTAGCCAAAATAGCTGAAATAGCTTATGAAGTATAAGAAGGAACAAAGAATGTCTGCTCAGTATTAATCTTCAGTGCTTAAAAACCAAAAATTGATTTGTTTCAGAATGAAGAGACTCTTTTCTCTTGAATTTAGAATTCATCATTCCTTTGTTTGACTTTTAATTTTAGTTTGTTTACTCAAGGCCAGTTGACATAGCGGATGTCTTTGGAGATTGATCAATAGAGAGAAGGTAGAAGGGAAAAGGACTAATCACATTTTAGTAGGTATATTCAAGGTAAGGGTTTTAAGGGGGACAGAGGAGGTTCTTTGCCCCCAAGTCTCTGTCTTGTTGATTTTTATCTTCCTGTGATGTGCCTGACTTCACTTGTCAGTAACTTGTCTTGTCCGCTCTGATCCAGTTTCATTTGTTCGGCTTCTTAATAACATATAACGCTCTCATACTTCTCCCTGCAAACTGAGAGTATAAGGTGAATAGCTGTAGCTTTCTGCTCCAAATAAATGGAAGAAACGACAAAGTTTCTGTGTTTAATTCTTTTATTATTAATGATAAAATGCCCAAAAACTCTAAAATATCACAGAAAAATGTAACAGGAAAGTCCCTTCTGAGTCGATGTAACATATTGGCCTTGGCCAGTGGTGGGGTAAACTAGATCTGTATCACTCCTGACTGATGTTTATCTTATTGATTTCACAGACAGATTCCACAGCCATTACTTTTGGTGGTTCATCATCTTTACTACCTGTTTCTGATGTATAAGTACTTTGAAAAAGAAATGCTTCACTGTCACAATCACAAATGCAAGTTTCTGCTTTAACTGGCAAATTAGGAAATTAATCTGACTTGTCTGCTTTCATTAGGCAAGGCATGTGATATTGCACATAACCAAGTAATAGTGACAGTTTAAATGATTTCAGTGTTACTGGTCTAACATTTTGAAAAGTAGGAGGATAATTTTCAGAGAGATCTGTTGAAATAGAATCTGAGTATCTGGATGTCTGGTATATCTAGAGGCATTTTCAAGGTCTTTCTTTTTGTACTCTCACTGAAGGCAAAAGTGCCAAAACTTGGTCCCAAGTGTACACCCTAGACATGACATGAACAAATATGTCAGTTAATGTACTTTGAAGGATTCAGTTTGTGATTCTCTTTTTCTGTTTGTTTTGTTTTGTTCTGTGGGGTTTTTTTTGATTTTTTTTTTTGATTTTTTTTTACTTCACACAAACATCTTAAATATAAAGAGAAAAAAGCTTTCTTCAAGTTCTCATATTTTCAATGCATCGTGCTTTTGAGAACCACCTTATTTTTTTGCTTTTTAATTCACAAATGTGAATTTGATAGGCTTCAGTGTCATTTTGCCAACCATGAGCAAATTATTTCTTTCAGTTGTATTAGGCACAGAAAAAAGGAGTTGAACCAGTTATTAGGCGTGGCTTAGGGTTGTTCTTCTATCCTAACCCTGGGTGGGAATTACGCTCCTTATGCCAAAGTGAAAGTGTTGCCTGTCAAATTGATTAGTGCAAAACTGCTGTGGAGAAATGAATTGATGTGGGCATGGTTAACAGAATTTAGCTTGCATTCTGTTGCTTCACTGTCACAAAAGCCATTTTATACTTGATATCTTTGGTATAATGTGCTTCTAGAGAACTTGCATGTGCTGCCTTCTGCATGCAATTCTTCCACCTGTAAATTATGGTCCTATGATTATCTTTTTTTAAAATTTATCTCTATATAGATATATATAGAGAGAGAAAGAGGTTTCTTGGGTCTGTAGTCTTTACTGATAAAAAAATGGTCGTCACAGAAAAGGCAGTAATGACTGCTCTCTTAAACTTCTGGTTCATTAGCTCAAAACTCAGAAAAGCTTTGATGTGCAAAAAACAAGCAAGAAATTATAAAAAAAGAGTGTACAAGATAATTTAGGAGTTATTTTATCAAGTCAACTCCGTAATCCAAGGCAGCATAATCCTTTAGGCCTACATTCTCTCACGGAAAAAAAGGTTTTTTTCCTACTTCCATACTTAGAGAAGTCCTTCTTGTGCTCTTGACATTCCTTGCCAGATTCAACAATGCCAGATTCAGTTCAGCTGAGTGGATATTGCGAAGACAAGACTGAGAGCAAGGAAATGTTTTGATGTCATACCTCCTGCGTCTTTAGATGTAAATTGTTTGTACAGATGGCTGCCATCCTCTGTGTTTGTCTAGCACCAATGTGTTGTGATTAATGCAAAGATACAGAGGATAAAATAAGACAATATACAGAATTTGCAGATAGAACTATTGCATCTTGAAATACGTTTTGGAGAGAACATCAGAGCAATTTGCTGGACAAACAGTGCCAGTTTCAGTATTCTTGTAGGCAGGTGCTGATCCAGTGAGTATCTCCACAGTGCTGTTTGATATAACCTGTCCATTGCTTTGAGTGAGTTGCTTTTTCTTTTTTATTATAAAATAATAAATTTTATTTTGTTGGGTTTTTGTTGTTTTTTTGTTTGTTTGTGGTTTTGGGGTTTGTTTTTTTTGTTGTTGTTGTTTGATTTTGGTGGGTTTTAAAAAATTTGATTATGGAGAAGATCCCATGGTTGGGAAATTGAGAGTTTGATTTATCTGTATAATGTTATTGCAGATATTACTTTAAGGGATAACAATTTATGATTACTGAGTGTTCAATTTTATCAGTAATTTGGCTGGGAATATATATGGCTTGAGATAGAACATATTTTTGTTTTTTAAGAAATAAAATAAAATGCCCGTAAGGTAGGAATTACCAAGGGTCACTGAAAGGCAAAAAGAGCTGACTTCAGCTCTAGATTTAGAAAAGTACGGTGGCATCATGCCAGACTTCTAGTGCTGCATTTCCTAGTAGCTATCTGTGTTCAAAAGGACTCCTTCTGTCCTACTGGAAAAGTAAAGTTTTGGTCTGTCACAAAAAGAAGCACAGTCTTAAGTACTTCATATTGATTCTTAGCTTGTGTTTGTTATTGTTACTGTCTCAGTTTTAGCCTTCAAATGTCATGATTTACAATACTGTGAAGGTTTTTGTTTCCCATGGCTAAAAGTCATGCCTTTGCATGCATTATTACTATTATTTTAAAATCTCAATCATTAAGAACTTCCACCCCTAAACAAATGTTTTGGTTTATTGAAGATCTTGTGTTTACTGACTGTGTAAGCATGTCTTGTTGTCGTCTTCAGTTAGTCAAGAGCAGGGTGAGTTTTTCTAAGACCGTAAATATTTCCAGATGATAAACTACTACTACTCCAAAGTGAAAGCAGCTGTAACTCTTCTGTGTGTGGTGCTTCATCCAGACATTTTCTGGGCGTAAGCCTAGAAACATTTGGCATAAGCAACTTAAGAGACATAAGCACAGATAAGTGGAAGGATGTGAGGTTTTTTACTGGTGTTCCTAACACTAACACAGGGGTTTCCAGGGTCACTACGTCTAATCGCTAGCTGCTGCTGCATCAGGTAACTGTCATACAGGCTCTTTCAAAGGCTTATTCTTCTTCTTCTTAGTTATGTGTTTTCCTACAGCAAGTATGTTGTTTGTGGAGGTAAAATATTTTTACTAGCTCTGCTCATGTTTAAATTGTGTAGCTCACCTAAAGCTCACCTGCAGTTATTGCTTACATCGAAGACACAATTTTAGGGTTGGGTTTTGGTTTTTTGGTTTTTTTTTTTTTTTTTTCCTGGGATTAAGTAGAGGAGGTAGCTCATTTATAACTAATAAATTCTCTGAAGGATTACCCTTTGGGACCCTTGGTAGGCATGTTTTCTGGATGACTCTTCCCCAGAGAGCGTGAACTGAAATGAATCTTGGGCATTTAGACTTCCCAATGTTGAGTGGATCTTAAAGACACATTTGAGGACAAGAGGAGGTGTGTATGTCAAAGTTCCTATGGGTGACTGTGGTGGTCGAAGAATCTGTGAGCATTTGCTGGTCGGCTCTGCTGGTAAGGACGCTAGAGAGAAGATAGGCTTAACCCCTCTGGTTTTCAATCTCAGGAGATGCGTAATTGAGGAAGAAGTAGTAATAGGGTGTTAGCTAACTTAGCAGAATTGAGACCCCAAAATTTTCACCTGAGTGTTTGATTTGCTGTACTGGAAATTCTCCTGGGCCCTGTCAGCAGCAAAGGCTGCCTCACAGCATTCAAATGGAAGTAATTATGTTTTGCTGGTTTCTAATTTAGTTCTGCAAAATTATCTATAACTTTCACAAGGGAAATGCTTTTTCTTATGTCAACAAAATTTTTATATGTTAGGTAAAAATTTGTTTAGCTGTCCCTTCTTGATTTCAGCTAGCTTTCATTGAGTATTTTTTTGATATTGTGATACTATTTTCATATTTATATTATTTTTTAATTTCTTGATAATGAAAAACTTTGCTTTATATTTTAAGATGCCTTTAACAGTGAAAAAACATGGGACAGAATTAGAAGCTTGTCAGTGAGTAGGATTCATTAGTATTTCATCTTATGTATAACTGGTCTTGCTGTTCATGGCTTTTCATCTGCAGAAAGTTATTTTATACAGAACAAACTTGCTCCTATGTATTGTTTAATCTCGACCAATTCTAGTATAAGTACTAGATTCAAGTGTATTTGGTGTCACCCTACTGTGCTTTTACAAAAATTAAAATGAACCAATGAAGGACATGCGTATGAAGGAGAAAAAAATCATTTAAAATGTTTACTTTTTATATTCTTGTGAAAGACTTTAAGGCTTTATATCTGGTGACGTTAATATAATTCATATCTGATTAGGTTAATTAATATAACTCCACTGATTCTTTTGGTTCTAAGTCATTTCTTCTTCATTTGTTTTAATCAGAAGTTGAATAGAAATCATGTGGGAGGTCCCAAAAGTAGACAAAATTGCACACCATCAGGATTATGCATACTGGAACACTGAGTTTGGTGGTTTTTTGTTTTTTTTTTTTTACCCCTGTACTGCAATCTATCACAGACATGATACCTTCTGTTAACTTACATGGTGCACTTTTCCAGCAGGCATAGGAACTGATCTATTTATGAGTTTGATTTCAGATAATGAAGCCAGTAAAAACCCTCCTATAGCTGAAGAAAAACGAGTTGCAAGTTGAATGCTTGGTGGAAATGACAAGATATAATTATTCTTCCCCCACCCTGCATTTCCATCTTAAATTTCTTTTCAGCTCTCTCTAATGTGTATTAAAGACTAGCAGTAAAAATTAGTCAATGAAACACTACATTTCTGTTGTAACGAAGCCTTTTAGTACTCAATTTGATCGAATTGATGTATGGATGTTTACTTCATATATATAATGGTCTGACAGGACTGCTGTCAGAACTGTGGGAGATTCTCACATTCTTCAGTATCATGAGTTGTCAGAACTAGGGAAGCTGAGGAAGGACAAGGAAGGTCTCAAACTCTACTAGAATACTCTGCTTGGTGACGGTGGTGTATGGTTTACAAGAAAACAGCTTTAACAAAACCTAGGGAGAATTATGTTTGAAGGGTAGGCTTTGGGGTACAGAGTTCTTCTCCCTCTTTCCAGACTACCTTTTCTACTTAATTGACTCAGTATGATTTGGGCATACTTGTTTTGATCAGTGCCTCAAATGAGCTCATAATGTGGATACTAAATTTTTGGATCCTGATGAGAGTTAAAAATTTGGTGAGGCTAGCCCTTAAGATGTATATTTGGCATATTGCTGCAGGCTTAGTCCTCATGGTGGTTACAGGATGCAGTGTTAGGGCTATGTAGGAATGTGAAGGTTTGAGTATTTCTAAGCATTAAGCTTCAGCTATATCCTTTTGGGGGTCTCTGTTGCAATAATTACTACTTTTTCTATTTTATTCACATACTACTTAGTATTTAAGTTGTTCACAAACATTTATTTCTGGAACAATATTAGGTGAAGAGTGATTGTCATCATCTGCATTTTAAAGCTGGAATGTGAAAACAAAGTGTGTTCTGTTTTGCAGTGCCTGACACAAAACAACTAGAATCCTTTTTTTTTTTCCCTGTATGTTGCATGTCATACACTTAATATTTCGTATAGATATAGGTGATCTGATTGATACAGAATAGTTAAATTTCAAAAAGGCTTTGACACAGTCACTGAACAAAAGCTTGTAGTGAAGCTAAGCTACTATTCTGTGAGAAGAAAGGTACCTGCATAGATAGATAATTGTTTAAGAGGAAAAAGAGAAGGTAGGAATAAATTGTCAATATGCCCAGAAGTCACCAAGGGCATCCTGTAGAGATTTGTACCTTTCAATGTGTTCATAAGGGCCCAAGGTTGGGGACTGGAGAACAGTGTTAAGATAAAAGTTTGCAGGTGAAAGCTACTTTGGAATAGCAAGAACAGTATTGTGAGGACCTGTAGAAGGACCATCACAGTATCACCAGATATGATTGACTGGGCAATAAAATGGCAAACGTGTTTTAGTATAGATAGACTTACAAAATAATGGATACTGCATAAAATCATGATTTCACACACTGAATGATGGACTTGGAGTTTATTGTTGGTACTCTGCAGCATGATTGTGGGTGGCGTAAAAATGTCAACTTAGAGCCCAGTGATGGTCAAAAAAAGTGTTAAGAATGGTTAATAAAGTTCAGTATAAATTAGATAATTATACTGTTGCATAAGTTATGACTCTCCCACGTCTTGATTACTGTGTGCCAGCTCTGCTCTTGTTAACTTCAAGGAATATAGTGCATTTAGAAAGAGCTTTAGAGAAGGATGAGGATAATCAAAGAAAAGAGAATCATTTTTTGTACGAAATTGGCTGAATAATCTACGACTCTTCACATTTGAGACAAAATTACTTGGGGACATATAATAGAGGTCTACAAAGTTGTGAATGTGATAATTCAGATGATTTGGATCAATTTGTCACTGATTTCGGTCATTAAAGGAAGCCAGGTACAAAACAGACAAATGGAAATGGCTGTTAATGCTGTCAATAGTAAACCCATGGATTTTTCCCAAATGGTTCTGCATTCACTAAAAGCTTGCGTGGTTTTAGGAGGAAAATGGACCAATATATGAACCAGAGATGCATTAGGGATGGCTAAATACGTAGGAACGTGTCCAGTTCAGGGAGTTCTGACACTGTATCATCATTTGCATCTGAATGCAGGCACTTCATAAACAAGGATATGCTATTTTATTTGGAAAAATAGCTATTTGAGTATTGCCTTGGAACTGTGGAGAAAATTCAGGGATCAAGTCTAATTCCCTTGAGTAGCATTTGAAGTAACTGGGCTATTTGCATTTCCCATTCTCGTTCACTGCAGTGACCCTGGTACAAATGAGACATGATAGCCTTCTCCACAGCCATGCTCTGTGCAAGCCCAATTCATCCCCCAAAAACAGTCTCTCCTCTCCATTGAAGGAAGCAAGCAAGCATCTCTCAGAAGTGCACTAGATCAGCATGCAATTAAATTGTGATAAGTGGAAGGACATTTATAGCTGCATAGGCAACTGATATTTTCTGGCTAGAGTGGTAATCTGAATTATTTTTCAGCTAAAGTTAAAGTGTTTAGCCATTATTTCTAGGACTGTAAGCTGAACAGCAGGTCAGACTAACTGCAGGATTCACTCCTAAGGCTGGTTATCTCATTAGGATGAACCTTCTCTGGTGAAAGGAATAGCTCAACAGTCTGGTTTTTCTCAAGTAGTGTGTGTGTGAGGAAGAGAACTACCTCAGGTTCTGGTCTGACTTGTCAGCATTTTAAATTGCTGTTTTCATCTATATATGCAGTTCTCTTTTTCCATTTCCCGTTATAAATGTGAACAGCTGTTATCAAATTAAAGCCTGGTAAGAATTTTTGAAACTGAGCTGCACCTTTTGCTATATAGTGTCTACAGTTATGAATGTTTCTTAGCTGTACTTATTCCAATTATGAATGTAAATAAAAATAATTTAGCACTGTATATATGAAATCTCAACTCTCTAATATCTTTCTTTTTAATAACTTTATTTTTCCTTTACTTACCTCGTAAACATTACTCCCTGTAACATTTTGTAGGCTTCCTCCATTTCTGTATTTCTTCATGTTTTTTGTTTTGTTGTGTTGTTTCGTTTCTTCTCATGGATCTCCATGTCTTAATCTTACCCTTTCCTGTGAACTTCTCGTTTTTTGATAACTTCCTGCTCTTGGAGGATGGGGATTAATTCAATTGATCTGGAAGAGGTAGAAAAAAACAAGTAAATTCATTCCCTGCTCTGTCCCAAGAAAGGTAACTTTCTCCCCTCTGGCCTCAGTATAGGAAAATCTTAATGTACAGGGCAAGGACACACTTCCATGAGGCCAAGCTTCCCTGGGAACTGGATTCCCAGGGAATTCATTCCTTCTGAATGAATTAATAACAAGCCAGTTCAGAGTGAGGTGTAATTTTAGACTTAACACTGATGCTCAAATTTCTTAACTGGACTTTGAGAAACAAAGTGCATTCAGAGTTTGTGTATGTGATAGAACTGTATTGTGTTGTAAAGAAATTGATCTATCAGAAGGGCTTTAAATGTAGTATTTATTTCTTACTGAGTTGTTTGTCTTCCACATAATATAACTATTTAAAAAAATCCAAATTATTAAAGACTTAAAGATACTGATGTTGATGTTCCTTACTGCGGACAAGAGCTAGGTTTCTGAAGATGCATGAGGAGCTCGTGAACACTGTCAAATAGTGCAGTGATCATGGAGGTCATTGGACAAGAGAGTGAAAGTAGGACCCCCAGATACTAAATTCCTTTCCATCAAGCTGTTGTTGGCCAAGGCAGGAGGAGGAGGCAGAAAATGAAGTGATTTCTGCAACTTAATTGCATTGGAATGCAAATAAAATAAAAAAAAAAAGCAGAGACAAATGCAACAGGAATCTCAGCAAGAACTTCTGGAGAAGCTGAAAGAGGGATTATAGCCTGCTACTGTCAAAGTATGTGTCCCCCACAGGCCTCCTCTTTCTGCAGTCAAAGCACAAGTTGGGGGACCCTGTGAACGAGATCATGAACATGCCCATATCCACCTTTCCTCGGAAGCTTTCCTTATTTTTCCCCCTTTGAGGTTGTGGAATTAGTTCTGAGTATAAGCCAGCCACCTGAAGTCCCTGTCTTCTTTGGTGGGAAGATAAGTTGCACTTCATGTTTAGGTGGGTTGTAAGGTGAGGAAATGGATGTAAGGGTGAATGGGGCATATGCACACAGAAGCGTTCCTGAGGCAACATTCAGAGCAGAGTTGCAAAAATGCTTGGGTATCTTGCCAAAGAGGGTAGGTTTTGTGAATGAGAGGTCCAAAAGGAGCTGTGGAGGTATATGGGAGCTACTTGCTCCTGGGACTCCCTTGAGACTGAAGAGTACAGTGGTCATTACTTCCTAGCAAGGTGCTGTGCGGATCCTCCGGTAAGAAGACCTGATAGAGGTGTTGATGGGGACAGCATCCTCCTGCTCACCTGCTGGGTACACTGGTTTGTTAATCCATTGCATTTGGTGCTCCTTTACATCGTCCACAAGAATGAGTTGTAAGCTGCTTGTAAAGATTATGTATAGAGCAACTGACTTGCTCTAAGCCTGTCTTGCACAGAAGACTCTGACAGATACTTCTTTTTGGGCAATTACGACTGCAAGTTTATATCGTGTCAATTGACTCTGTACTGGTGTACTTTCCTATCTTCCTTTTAGTTTAGACATTTGTGCTTCATCCTTTACTTTTTTCCCCTTCTAATTATTTTCCTTTTACTTGCACTGTATTGTACTTTTTTGTTTGTTTGGCTGGGTTTTTTTTGTCCATACAAGGAACCATGAATCTTGACAAAAAATTTCTTCTGTTCAGTTGGCGTTTTGCTCCATCTGTAGCAAAAGACAACTCTGTGCTCTGGAGTGGTCCAAGAGCAATTTTTTGCTGTTACTACCCATTTGAGGTGGGACAAGAAGTTGGATGGGAAGACAATCTCTTCCTTCATGCACAGCAGTTTCCCCGTCACCTTGCAAGAGTGAAGAATTAAGTCAACAACTACTACATAAATGTCATGCTATAGCTGTTCTTCTCACTGCCACTGGGGAGTGCTGCACTATTTCTGTGCTGCTGCGTGCTTTCCTCTGCAATTACGCTGCAGAAGGTTACAGGAGGCTGTGGCTGTGGCCTCCTATTGTGACCCCTGACAAGAATATCAATTTTGTTAAAATTGGTTGATCATTTCTATGCTGTGATGTCGAACCTGTCTGAAAGTAATGGCATTTTTTTCAGACTTGAATCATGTATATACATTTAGCATACTGCTTTGACTCTGCAGTTAGTTGAGGTAATAAACCTGCTTTTCTGGTGTTCCATAAGCACCAAATCCAAAGCAAGTCATGTATATGAATGGTATGGAACTGCAATACGTTGAGTAATAAATATCCTACTCAGTCATCAAACCTTGTAGGAACTTCAACTAAATGAAAAAGGCAATGTGTCTTATATCTACACGCTTGCCACTGTGGGAATTCTGTAGAAATGAGTGTTGTAAACATTTTTTCTTTCATTTTGACAGGTAATATTTGAAGCTGAAGTCTCAGATGGGAGAAATGGCTACATTGCCATTGATGACATCCAGGTTCTGAGTTACCCTTGTGGTAAGTAATGACTAAGAGCTGCGTTTTTCTCTGTCTTTTCAGGACATATTTAGTATTGCTGTAGACTGCTGAGTTTTCATCACTTGATCACTGATGTTCTTTGTTCTTTCAATAGTGTCTTTGTTGCAGATTTCAGGGGAAAACGTAGTGTTGCAGTAGTGATTTACCTGAGTAAAATCTTTGTCTGCCAGAAGCAAAGTATACAGGAATATGACAGCAGAATTTTTTCAGTGTCTTTTTAGCCATACCATAGTCAGTGTGCATAATCAAAAAGGATTTTAATGTTAATGTGTGTACTCACTGAATAAAGAAAACTGAACTGGCAGATGCATGTAGGATAATGCCCTTGTTCTTTTTTTTTAGGTGTTTCTTTTTCTCAAATGGACACAACCAATTAGGAAAAAAAAAGCTTCTGGCTGTTGAACTACTGAAGGATTTGGTTTTGTTGTTTTGGTTTTTTTTGTGGGCAGACTTGAGGCATTTGTGTTTGCCTTTCCCTGCTTTATCCTGAGGAATCATTGCACATATGCAAACCCAAGTTGCGATAATGAGAATTGCAACATGTAGGAAGTTGTGAGGAAGAAATTATTACTGTCACTTGTTATCATATTTTTTTGGTGATTTGGTTATGTTCAACTCTTCTGCTCTTCCCCTACCCCAAAGACCATAGCTCTCAGGGGCTACCAAGCTTACAGGGTATTTGAGTGAGTTACCTCTCTCTGTATTTCTGCCAGCCCAGCTATCTGATGACTGTGCTCAGCAAAGCTCTGCTCAGATTCAGTATCTGGCTTTCATTTTTCTTGTGTTTGGTTTTTTTGTTGTTATTGTTTGTGGGTTTTTTTTGTTTGGTTTTTTTTTTTTTTTTTAAGTACCGAAACAAAAGGCACTTGAGTGCAGCCACGATGGCAGATTATCAGCATGATACAGTATTCAAA
The DNA here is from genome assembly GCA_011801015.1 of Ardeotis arabs. NCBI lineage: Eukaryota > Metazoa > Chordata > Aves > Otidiformes > Otididae > Ardeotis > Ardeotis arabs. Next base: position 44,492 of record JAAGAY010131612.1, read on the forward strand.
TAAGCTCGTTTTTGTTACTGGTTTAAACTGTTTGTTCCAATTTTCTGGTTTTTTTTTTCCCCTGTGTGTTGTTTTGTGTTGTTTTGGGTTTTTTTTAAGAAATACAAAGAAATAACAGTTCAACTCATGTTTTTGTTAGTCGTTCTTGAGAAAGGGATGGGCGAGAGCTGTGTAATATACCCGATCCCCAAATGTCTGTCGGCTTTCTTCCATCTAATAAATCCTTCAGGTGGTTGTGCCACTGAGCTTTCCTAGGGGCTTTGTCAGTGTGGGAAATAGATTTGTCAGCTCCTGAAGTACTTCTGTTCAGTGGCACAAATGATTTCATTTAGTGAAACGAGAGCTCTGAGTTACATTGCGAATAATCTGAATAGTATCTCTCTATTTGCCTGAGCAGTATCCTGCTAATTGAGTTTTTCTCAGTATGATGGGTTTCATGCGATCTGAAGTCTTTGGGATAATTTTTGTAAAGTGCTGCTGACATTTTGGCATTTGATCTCCTTCTCTTGGCTTTGATTTTTATAAGACTTTATTATAACTCATGTATAACATAAAGTTAGTAGAATCACCAGGGGAGAAGGGAAAGGACTGAAAGCACAAATAATTTTCTCTCTTCTGTTTCCGCTTTTTAGCGAAAGGTTGTTAAAATATGTATCTTTGGGGAGACAATATTGTTGCTGGCACCTTTTTTAGCAGTAAGCATTATTTGTAATTTTTGTTTCGCCCCTCTGCAGATAAATCTCCACATTTCTTGAGGCTGGGGGATGTAGAGGTCAATGCAGGGCAGAATGCTACGTTTCAATGCATTGCTACGGGGAGAGATGCAGTGAATAACAAGTTATGGCTCCAGGTAAGGCCAACTCATGCAAGTCTCTTTGGCTAGAGGACAAGCTGCTTTCTGGAGGTGAAATATTTAAATTCCTAAGCCTTTTTTTTCCTTCTGCGTGTAAAATCTTTAAACACAATTTTATCTCTTTTAAATGGAGAAACTTGTAATCCATTTTCTAATGTTAAAAAGCTTGGGTTAAAAATTAGAACTGGTGTGGACAGTGGAGGAGGGTTGGTCTTTAAGGCGTTGTGGGCCTTCTCTCCCTGTAAATCAGCTCCTCTGCATCAAAATTTATTGTCATTAGATGCAGATAATTGACATTTGGGATCTAGTAAAATTCAGATGTAACACAGCTGTCATAAATTTTGAGGATTATTTTATCATATAAATTGCAACTAATTCTTTGTCCAAGCAGGTGGCTAGAGGGATGTGGCTGTACTCCTGTGTGCGTCTCAATTTTACTCAGCAGCATATTTAGTGGGACAGCATAAAAGGATTGTTGCATGTCCTTTTCCTCTGTCTCTGTAACAGGAGGGACTTCAACTTTTATCTGTGTGTAATTGTGAGAAGTATGTATGTGTGATGGGTTGACCCTGGCTGGATACCAGGTGCTCACCAAAGCTGCTCTGTTGCTCCTGTCCTCAGCTGGACAGGGGAGAGAAAATATGATGGAAGTTTCATGGGTCAAAGTAAGAACAGGGGGGAGAGATCATTCACTAATTACTGTCACAGGCAAAATAGACTCGACTTAGGGAAATCAGTTTTATTTGTTACCAATCAAATCAGAGTATGATAATGACAAATAAAACCAAAATCTTAAAATACTTTCCCCTCTGTTCTTCCCAGACTCTACTTCCACTTTCTCTACCTTCTCACTCCGAGCAGCGCAGGGGGACAAAGAATGAAGGTTGCAGTCAGTCCATCACACATTTCTCCATCCTCCTCAGGGGGAGGACTCCTCACACTCTTCCCCTGCTCCAGTGTGGGTCCATTCCAAAAGATGCAGTACTTCTGGAACAGGCTGTTACAGCCACATGAGTGGGTCCCTAGTGAGGTGTTATCACCATTGCTGATGGGCTCGGCCTTGGCCAGCAGTGGGTCCATCTTGGAGCCAGCTGGCATTGGCCCTGTTGGACATGGGGGAAGCTTCCAGCAGCTTCTCAGAGAAGCCGCCCCTGTAGGTCCCGCCCCCTCCACCCTTCCCACTACCAAAACCTTGCCATGCAAATCCAATGCAGTATGTTAAAACCTATGAGGTTACTAAAACGAAAAAATAACCCTTCTCACTAAGAAAAAAAAACAAGAACAAAGAAGAAAGCAATACCACCATCCCTCCAAATCAACTACTTTGCTGTATGGTGAAGGGATGGGGTTATTTACACTTAAGACCACCAATAAAGGTGGTGGATGTCAAGGTTTCACAGTTGCTCCTTAACAAATTAAATTTTGCCACTTAATAAGGATTAAAAAATCATTTTAATTGTATGGATACCTTTATGCATATGCTTTAGTTTATGTGTAAACCTTAGGTACCAGCACTCCTTTAGAATGGTTTCTAAAGATGGCCTTTAAAACTTTATTTTTTTAACTGTATATTTCTGTACATTTTTAGATCTGTAAAGTATATACTTTTATGAAACATTGTACTTTACAATGAACTATAATAAAAACTTTAAAATATCTATTTTTTGGCAAGCATTGTACTTTGAAATGTACTATAATCAGTTACTTCAATCTGCTTGATTTTTCTTTTAATACAGTGGAATTGACAAACCTTGAGTAACAACTGCATATAGGCATATGATAAAGTTCAATTTTAAAGAAGTTTTTTTTAATAGATAGAATGAGATTAGAAAAAAATCGAATTTGCAAAATGTATTACTGAACAAATATGCTGCAACATTAAAAAAGGAGTGCAGTAATTGCATTACTTTTCATGAAAAGGTATCATAGCAGTAGGGATGATTTTTACTCTGCGTCTTTGAGTATTTACTTGCTTAAATTCAGCAAACATATAATACATTCATTGAGGAAAAGGAGTTTGGTTTCTGAGACTTGCCGAATAGAGCACACAAAGCACAAAATGAGATTAAGCTGGGCTTTGCTATGTCAAAGGCAGGACTATAACAATAGGAGCATACCAGCAAACCCATGAAGCACAACCTTTAGTAGATCATGGGTCAGACAGGCTCGATGGAGACAGCCAGCTGGAAATCTTCCTATCACTCACTCCTGAGAGTCAGATAACTGACAGACTATGCTTGCTAACTTTCACTGCCCTGAGAAGCCCAGTTAGCAGCCAGCGCAACTTAGAAAACATATGTTTTGTCCCTTCATATACTTCATGGGTGGGGTGGGGTTTTTTGTGTGTGGACCACAGATGTGGCAATTTCTTTCACTTGTGAAAGATAAGGTACCTTTGAGGTTTTAACTCTGCTTGCTTGTGCTTATGAAGGGCTTTGGTGTTCTTGAAGATACCTTGCTAGTAAAATTATGTACTTGAACTTCCTTTCCCCTTCTTGTTTTCCCCTAAAGAGTGCTGAATTTTCACCAATTTAAAGGTGACCCATTTCTTTCTTCCACCCTCGTAATTCCACCTCTCCATCCATCTTTCCCAATGTAAGTGTGAATAGGCAGCTTTCCCTCTCCGAATTCCCTTCCTTAGATAACACAGCAAGTTTACTGCTGTTATGCACAGCTAATACTGAATTGACTCATTTTCCTTAAAACGCAAGATGGCTCTGGAGCGTGACTTGGAAAAGGTTCACTTTAACCTTTGACCAAACTGGAGATTCATAAAGTCCAAATACCCAGGAAGGAAGAACCAGCAGATCAAATAAAATGCCTAAGTAATTGTTTTTGAGAGCTCTGAGCTGAAACATTCCAGGAATGTACTTTTCTCATAACAAGGAAGACCCTTGGAAGAAGAAAAAGGAGAAGAGCAAAAATGAAAAATGAAAGGAGAGAGGGGGAAGAAGACACTTCCCAAGTGCACTATGTTAGAGAAAATAGCTTTTGGTTATGTCCTTATTGAAAGAGAAAAGATATTTCATTGGGAAAACAAAAGGAAAAAACAGCAAACAATTTGTTATTAAAACACATTCTTTCATAAGTAAAAATCTGAGGTGCAATCTGGGACAGTAGGGCTTTTTGTGTCTGAAATCATCTAAGATCTCATTTGCTTGCATTGAAGTAATAGAGATATGTAGGCATAGATTTTTTTTTTTTTACAGACTCTACCAGTGCACTCTCAGCCGTCTGTTTTGGAGAGGGTCTAAAGTAAATTCAGCAACAGCACCCACCCTGCTCTGTGTTCAGGGTTTTGTTGTGCCTGGGTGCAATCCCACAGCTGCTTCAGCCAGGCTTGGTCAGAGCTGCTGCAGTCTCAGCTTTGCCCTCCTCATCCCTCTGTGCACTGATGCTGGAGCTTTTGGAGCTTTCCAGTAAGTTAGTTCAGGAAAGTGATCTGGCTGAAAGAGATTTGGGGATGAAACGAGTTTTTGTTGTTCGTGGGGGTAGGGAGGACTGTTTGTTTTTATTTTTCTATTTTTTTTTTAATTATTATTTTGTTTTTTAGCTTAATTCATGTCTGAGTTACCTGCATAAATAGTGCCAGCAGGTGGAAAAAGAAGGGGATGTTTCGTTAGAAGCAGGGAAGAGGGAAGCATTATAACAGCCTGGATGGAAGTAAAAGTGGATCTCAGCAGTGTTTCTCATTGTAGTGTCCTACGTATAAACTTCAATTACTCGTTTTTTTAGTTGTTGGGGAAAAAGCCCTGATCATATACTAGATGATCTGTGTGCACACACATTTCCATACTTATGTTTTTCTCAGTGTATGTATATAATTGGGTGCACATACCTTTCTGTGTCTGAAAATGAATAAAAATAGGCATAGCATTTCAATACAGTTTCCTCTTTATTTACTGCTGTAATTACAGTACATCAAGTACATTTTCTATAAATGTACATCTGTAAACATTTCAGACAAATAGGAATTAACATTGAATTGAACTTCTCCTGACTTTCATGGCTACAGACTCTGCTCTTGTTTGTTTGTTTTTAGATTGTATCTGGTCTCTTATCCCCTTTCATACCCTTGCATCTCACCCGTGCATTTTGCAGCCCCACTGGACCAAGGTCTAGGACAATCAGAGCTCTGGCATTGAAAGATAAGCAGTAAAGATAACAGAAGTCTTTAGAAGTTGCAGCTGCATTAATATGAAACAAATATTTGCACAGACAGAGATTTAACTGGCTGAACAAGATGATCTGGAACACATCTTTTGTGACTGTGAAAAGAAGGTGTGGGAGCAGGACAGAAATGCAGTTCTCAATTTATTTTTTTTTTTGTTCTTCACCTTTTCAACTTAATCTACTATCAATTTATTACAGTCATGAGCTGAAGGATTCACTTTAGGACCTGCAATTATCAGCAAATTCTGAAAGAGTTTCAAAATTGTTAGTTTTAGTTTAAAGTGAGCATTGATGTTGTTTCTGAAATATATTAAGTCTTGGTGTGTATTATCTTTTTTGCCTGCTATCTCCTTCTGGATATAATGTTGTGGTTTTTTTTTTTTTTCTCAGTATTTTCCCCCTTCTCTTGAAATTTCCTCTGTAATATGTCACACACCAACAGCTGGAGTTTGGTGCCGCTGTACACACTGAAGCAGTTGGATTGTGTGATGGAAATCCCCAAATCCGAGGTGGTAACCTAGCTTTTCTACCTGTTGTGCTTTGCTGTACCCTGTCTCATAAGCTTAAGGAGGTAGCAGAAGTTCTTGCTGAAAAATTATTTCTTGTAGGAGGTGAACATAAGTGTATCTTAAAAGATGGAATATAGCATGTATAGACATCATAACTGACATTTGTTGCCTACTTCTGCTGATTTTCTTTTTTCTAAAGCCTATGATTTGTCTTTCTTTAAAAAAGACGCTTAAAGAATAAGGATTCTTTCATTTATTGGTGTTTGTACCTGGCTGCTTTGTTCTCATTGATTTGCTGAATTAGTGTATATATAGGGCCACCTTTTTATTCTATCCCTCCTCCCTCTGTGAAATGCCGTGCATTCCAGTAGAGTTATGTCAATAAATAACCTTGCAAACAAGAATCAGTTCTGCACATTAATCGTGCACTCGGGATGGATACATGTTAAGTGTTAAATATTTGAAGGAATAGCGCACACAGGGCATTTTAAATGTGGATATGCAGGGGTGGGGTGTGGTGGGATTGCTGTTTGCCCATTTGATTTGGAGATTTCTGTGTGGAGAAAGCTTCCAAGATTTTAACCTTCATTTCTCTACTAAGACAGTGGAGTAATAGAATTGGCTGAATAGAACAAATGACATTTGGATACACAAAGGCTCCAGAAAGCAGTGTTCATATTGTCCAGCATTTGTTCTGTGAATCTAATTGGGATATCAAAGCAATAGGGTTTTTTGCATAATCGGGCTGTGTTTAACGGCTTTCTGAGCTGGGAACAATTGTAGCTCCCTGAAGCCCAATACGATTTCCAGTGTCTTATCGATGTCCAGTTTAACTGGACGCTTGCACAGTGCGGAGAATAGAGCTTTTTGCTGGAACATCTGTTAAACCATATGTCTTGGCACCTGGTTCAGATGGCGATAACTGCAGCACTAATGAGTCCATCCATCATTGCTGAGCTTTGCATTAACATAGCATTGGATTAGGGAAAGCGGCTTGTTCTGGCTTTGCATTCGGATGTGTTCTGCCATGCTTTGCGGTGATACCATTTGCTCTGGTGAATCTGAAATTCATAGGGGTACTGCATGCGTTTAAAAGTGTAATACGCGCCTGGTAATCCTGTGCAGATTGCCATCAGAGCGGTGGCGAGCAGGCCAATCTGTCAGCAATAGCTGTAGGTGCTGGCTAACCGCCGCTCCACTTGGGCTGCCAAGGCTGGCAAGGCAGCCCTGCTCTCGCCCGTGGAGAGGCTCATCAGCGTTAATGTGGTCTGATGCAGCCCCTCTCTCCACCAGAGGAAAATGTCGTTCCTTGTGGAATAACAGATAATTAAAGCAATTGCCTGAGAGTAATAATTGAAAAAGTGAAATTAAAAAGCATTATGGAAAATAAAATGCAAATTGCTGTAAAAACAATGGAGTCAGGCTGACCTCCCAGCAGTACCAACTGTTACCGGAGGATGAACGAGCATCTGCGTGATCTGGTTGGGCTTAAACAACTGACTGTATCCCACTCCCTTTCTTGAGGAAACTGCCATAACCCTTAATGCCCTGTTTACCAGCATCTTGGGTTTTGGTGGTGGTTGCCACAGAACGTGATTTGATATTTAGCATTCATTTTTCTTGCTAGATACTGCATATGGGTACTCTTTAATGAGTCTTTGGACTGGGCACATGCAGATGGTACCCTGGTGTGATGCATTTGGGCACATCATTGTGCAGGACCAATGTAGTATTTCAGGAATTTAGACTGGAGGGTGTATATAAGAGTCTGTGCCTCTGGCAAGAGGTTGAGGGACACAACACTGTTTTGTTTTGCTTTTTGGAAGGACAGTATTTCCTCTCAGAGGAAGGAAGTTGTGCCACACAATTCTATTCTTCCCACTGTGCCCAGAAGGTGAAAGCATGGTTCAGTATGCAGCAGCAGGATTTGAGTATGGGCTTTGGGCCTTTGGGGTAAACCATTTACCTGCAGTGGGGTGTTGGGGGGCTCACTTCTGGTCTCAGAAAAAAAAGAAAAATCTACAATAGGAGGGTCATATGCAATTTAACTTTGTTTTACATAGTTTGCATGTTTTTCTACTTCAAATTTTTATTAGTTTTCTAATGTAACTTTGCCTTTTTGATACAGTTAATTAGCTGGTTAAGATACCGTTTCTTTAGTTTGATGATAAAACATTTATTGTTAAAGTGCACCTGCCTAGTCACCATTTTCATTACTTTTGAAGAATGTTTTTTGTTGGCTTGCACAAATTTTATGACCCCTGAAAGTTAAGGGGAGCTGACTCTGACTGTTAAGAGCTTTGTTACTTTGCTTTTTCTTTAGTGGGGTCTAGAGGAAGTTCAGAGAAGCTTCTTTGTTAGCACCCGCAGGGTTTCAGCTGTGGAACAGTGATAGAGATTTTTGGTCCCCTTTTTGGTTTTAGTCAGCTGTCAAGTTTGATGCATTTTGGTGTTGAACTGAAGTCAGTCAGCTGGACCTGCATGCCCTAAGGAGGAGTTGAAGCCATCATGTTGTGTGGAGGCTGTGGGAGGAGAGAGGACTGATCACTCTGGGTTCACTCTTCTCCCTTGGTGGCAGGAGTGGTGGGTCAACATCTGAGGAGCCTCTAGGGAGACAGCAGACTTCTTGGATCATCAGCATCATCTGCCCAAAACAAGTACTAATGTGTACAGCAAATTCGACTCTTTATACCAAACCACCTTTCCTGAGCTGGTAAAATGCAGCTGAAGGCTACCTTGTCTCACCTGTTTCTTGATTACTGGCAATGACCAAGCAGTGCATAAGTTTTTTTCTGTTGCACTTGAGGCTTGCACAGGAACTTCACTTGCCTCATTTTTCTCATCTTTGGTTGCTTTTACTTATAGAAAAGATGTTTTTGAAAGTGACCAACAGAATAGGGATGCGTGGAGGACAGGGCTCCACTTCTGCAGTGGTTTGTCTATTTTACCTGCACTTTCTCCTCATTGTATTTATGTTCTGTGATAGATTTCCAAACTTTTTTTCAAAGATGTATAAAAAGTTGACTTGAAGTGATATATCAAGCTCCTTGTAAATGACTTGGCTTGTAGTTTACTCTGTATCACACACTGCTGACTCTGACACAGCTATAAAGAATATTCACCAATGAAAAATACAGTATCCATAACTTGGTATTTGATATTCTCCTTCTAACTTGTTTGTTTCACAAAGGTTTTTTTTTTCCCCGTCTTTTCACACTGTATTCACCATTGATGCTATCTGTGTCATTTAACCATGAATGAACCATTCTCCTCTTTCCTCCCTCAATTTATTGGCTTCTTGGATAAATATGGCAGTTCTCCCTAGATACCCAGTCATCTTAGGTTTCAGCAACATGAAATACTGTAATCGTTCTAGTTCTAATGTAATTCTGCCCCAGTTAACTAAATCCTCCAGCCTGCATAGCTACCAGTCATTTAGTTCACATGGCACCCTTCGGGGCTGTCATCCCTGTAGATCTTCCCTAGAGATGCTGCTTCTCCTGAGGCATCCTGGAGCATCAGGCGCTGGGGGCCTGATGGTGGTGCCGGGGGCAGCTCGCTGACCACCTGTAACACCAGATGCCTTTTTCTCCTCCTGCCATTTTGTAGTTTACAGCTGGACCAGCTCTGGTGGAAGTCTGGTCACCCTATGTAGTCCTGGTAGGCTAGCATTTCCTCAGCCAGCAAGTGGCTTAAACCTGTATAAATGAGACACTTGAAATTAAGATGATGTTTATAAAAAACATATATTGTTATAAATCCCTTGACTGTTGAGTCGTTTGAGTCTTGTCAGTTAACGTGTGCATTCATTGTCTCTTCCTCAGTGGTGAGATTTGTAGTAGGTAGCCTATATGCCCCAGGCCCCCATTTCCTCAAATAGCTGCAGGGCTTAATGAATGACAGAAGACTAGGAGCAGCTGGTATACTTGGGTGCTTTTAGAAAAGGGTAGAATCATCTGCTGAGGAGTGTTTGAGGAACTGTCTTGTGTGGTGTTGGTCTTCAGTAGTGGGGTTTTTTTGCAACTTTTTTCCTTCATTGTCTTCTCGTAACTAATCAGATTTTTTGTTTGGAGCTGCAGGGTGGATACTGTAGTTCAGCATGCACTGCTCAAGGTGATATAGATCTTTAATCACTGTGTCCAGAATTCATATTGCTGTGAATTATTGTTTTTTCAAAAAAAACCCCAACAAACCAAAAACCACTGCATTCAAGAACTGTAACTTTCTGAAAAGCTTCTCTATTATTATTTTTTTTAAATATAGATTTTTTTTTTTGGTGACATATGTTAGATTAGGCTTAAAATAAGAGGCTTTAAAATGTCCAGAAAAAGCGAGCATCATTTTTATTTGTGTAGTGGAATGACCAGGGACATTGTAGTATGAATTTTGCTATTTTGCCTCCAGTGGATTTTATTATAATAGAATAAATTAGGATTGCCACCTCTGAAGGGCCAGATGGCTTTCAATTAGATTATTTAATGAGATCCCTTGCTTTCTTCAGTAGGAGGTTCAGTGCAGCGTGAGAGAAATTGAGCTACTTCAAAGTGGACAAGTTTGAGTAACAGCAGTGTATGTAACCAAGACATTTAAAGCAGTCATGGATTTTTTATGTACTGCAGTGCAGTATGCAGGATAAAACTTAGCTTGTCACATGTATTCAAGATCTTCTGTACATGTTTGCGTGGGAAAAGCTGTGTTGCTTTTCCTACTAATAAATGAACACGTAGTTCATGGGAAAATAGGATCTTAGTCTGATTTGCCATGGATGTAGGGAGACCAGCAAATTAAAGCAGGTTTCATTAATTTCCTACTAAAAAAATTTTAACTCCATGCTTTCTCTTAAAAATCAAACAAACAAAAGAAATTGCTACTTCATCCTCTTGTATACTAAGAAGATAGGACTATCTAGGCATGTTATTTAAGCTACAGTTCCAGTTCTGTTCTGCTTGAAGAAAATGATTTCTTAGGCTTAAATTATGTATTTGTAAATAAAATTGAAAAAAACGTCCCACTTGTTCAGTCATTTGCTCTTTTTTTAGGTAGGGAAAAAAAAATTAAAATTGCATTCATAATTTCTTATGATAAATAGATGTAATGCTTTATTATGTTTCTAGTCTATGTAGTAAGTTTTAAAGTCTCAAGAATATATATTGAGAAATTTGTGAAAAAGAATATGAAGAAAATAATAATTAAAAAAGTAGACAGATTTTTCTCCATTTTGAAATTGTCCTGAGTGCTGTAAAAGCATGTGCTGTATGTATTGAAAAGTGCCAGACAGCTACACAAAAGTAAAATTTTTCAAGTATAGTTATTTATGTTGTTTATTCCCCTCATGTTGTTTTATTTTTTCAAAAACATCTTTTGGCAGAGATCGCACATTATTGCTATCATTCAACCTTTCAGCCTATCCACATTCACTCCTTTTCCCTCTTGCAAAAAAAAAAAAAAAAAAAAAAAAAAAAAAAAAAGAGGGCATTTCTTCCTTTACACAGTGAGTAAAACCAGGAATGTTTTGGAGCATGTTATTTACAAATTCCCTTTTCCTCGGAGCAGCAGAGGTGTAATTCCCCGGGCTGCTGGGGGCATCCTTCCAGCCCTTCTGCTGTCAGTTGAAGTTTTGATTGCACCCTTGGGGACCAAGTTGCTTAAACAAGAATCTCCGCTTGCGCCTTGCCCCCTGCACGGGATTCTGCCCTCTCCTCTGCTCCCTGTAGCCATGGAGTGAATCCGATCACGAGCTAATCCATTTGGTGATGATAATAGATGGAGATGGAGTATGTTTTCCAGGAAGGTTTTTCTTTTTAATTCCAGGTCAGTTTTCTGCATGAGCACAAGAGTGAAGGCGAGGAGGGAGCGGGTCGGGGCCAGCTGAAGTGAGCACTGCTACCAGAGTAATGTATGTGTCACTGCAGCCACAGCGTTAACATCTTCTGATTGCTGGAGGCATCCTGATGTCCAGCTGGGAGCCTGAGAAGGCAACCAGAGTTGACTGTAATTATTAGCAGTGGAGCTGACTTATTTTAAGGTGTTTACACTAAGAAAAGGATGGGAAAGTGTAAGGTTGAGCTGCCCAGGCTGATAAAAATCAGTGGTATAAAAAAAAAAGAGCTCAGGAAAATTTAGACAGAACATCACCGCAGAAAGTTATGGTATCTTATTGGTGGGTTTTGTTTTTTTGTTTAAACAGCTCTTTTCAACCTGAAAAGCTGAGAGAAAAATGCAGGTAAATATTTAATTTGTATTAGAAAATTAGAAATACACCCAAATTCTACCAATTAAATAATATGTAGGAGTTTAGATGCTTCTGGTTCCATTCAGGTTGTGGAAGATCCACTAACGTTTTATTTCATGTTTATTAAGTGCTTTATTTGTTTCATGAGACCAAAAAGATAAATTTAAGGGTAATTGTTCATTTGCCTGTCGTTGTTTTTTTAAGCTGCGTAGACTTGACTTTGTTTAAATTTATATGATCTCATTTCACTCCCTGAAAAAAAATTAATAAAATCATGTTCATATCAAATTAAAAATGACCTTGAAGTCAGAGAGACTTATTTAAGGTCATAATTTTACGTGCCTGAAATACTAGAACTAAGGAGATTTTTCCACATGCTTATATTTCTTTTAATCAAGTGTTTAGAGAGTGTAGTTCTTCGTGAAGCCCAGAGTTATTTTCACAAAAGGAGGAGAACTTGCCTGGTGGTGACCTCTCCTAAATGAGCAATTCAGGGTTATCAAATCAGACAGCAAGGGACTGGAGGAACCAAGGATCGCACAGGGTACAGCCATTACCTATTAGTATAACTCCACATTAATTTTAAATTGAATTTTTAAAACCTAATTGAACAGCATTTTCAAGCTCTGTTCAGTGTGAGCAGGACATAAATTGAAACAGTATGTACCAGAAACCCTCTAATAAGCAGAGAGCACTGCTGCCTTTCTTTCCTCTCCTTTGAAATCAGTAGTAATGCCCTGACATTAAAAAGAAGAATTTAATTAAGAGATCATGGCAGTGCATCTGAACTCTGACTGACTAATGGCTTACTAGTGTAAGGGATATGCGCCAAAATGAATGCAGAGTATTTTCCTCAACATTCATTTTTAAGTGAGAACTCTCTTCTGTTTGAACTTTTCATCATTTTTATGATGCAAAAATATTTTAATGGATAAGCTGTGCATGAAGATAGACTTTGAAGATGTAATTGTGCAGTTGGGTTCCCAAGAAACAAATCCTAATACAGAGAAATTTGAGCAACTACTGTAAGCCTTGTAAGATAAAGGGGTAGGAAATCACTGATGTAAACAGAAAAGAAAATGTTAGGTTTTGTTGTTGGAGTAGAACTGTAAAGCTTGTTAAATTTCATTTTGATTAATTGCTCTGAAGGTGCATTAATATTTCATTTTAAGTAGGAGCCCAGTTCACTTTGTTTCTTAACATGAAGTGTGCAGATGAGCTTAAGTAAGCAAGTTCTAAATTATTTTACACAGCGAACTTGGATGTTCTTCTCTGAGTGCTTGGCGTTCACATTTAAAGCACTGGACTTACTGAAGGGAGTCCTTTATTTTAGAAAACTCTCTAATGTTTATTTTTCCCTTTATAGCGGAGCAAGAGTGACTGCATTACATGGGTTACTTGTCAAGTTTGCTGTCATATAATTTTTAACAATATGCCTTCTGTTTATTATATGCTGCTTGGTCATTTTAACAATTATGTGGCAAGTTTGTGTATAGTGGGGGAGCTTGACTTCCCTTTGCTGGCTGTGATGTGGCCATGAGAGCATGCACTGTGGGAGGGCACATACAAGCATAAGAGGAAGAAAGTACCATGAGGTTTGTTTATTTTGGTTACTTCAAGGCACAAATCCAAGTTTTATATTAAGTTATCATTCCAGAGAGTTCAAGCCTCTGGTTAAAACTGAGGAGGGGGGAAAAAAGTAGCTTGAAAATCCTAATTTTGGATTTAGCTTTTGCTATCAGGAGAAGACAACTAACCAGAGGGAGGGGTGCCTGTCCCATGAAATCATTTTACTGTAGCTTAAGCAGCACTGAAATAAAGCTGTTACCACACAAATGATGGGTGATGTTATTGGAATTTAATAAATTCATTGATCCCTGAAGTTTGGTAAGGCCTTTCATTCACAGGAGTCTTTGCAGGCATCAGCAAACTTCCTTAATTTTTCTTAATAGGAATCAGATATTTGCAGAGCTGCGAAGGGAGCCGATGCCTGCCGTAGCATGACTGAACTCCACCACGGTGGGTCCAGGTTTCCCAGTGCCCAGTTTCCATTGCTCTTGCACTGTGAACATTCCTTCAGACAGCATCCATGTGATAAGCAGGCTTTTGATGGTTACAGGCTGGTGACTTTGATTTAGGGAAGAGACGTACAAGTACCTTTTGGAAGCGACTCATGCGCCATCTGCCTTTGGAGATGTTTTCACTTGTTGCATCTCACTGTACTTTCTGGCCCGACCCCACAGACTGTGCTTACCCTTCGGTAGCAGCTCCCTCCCATTTCTGGTGTAACAGGAAAAAGGGTGGCTAGGGGCTGGAGGAAATGGATGATGTCCTCATGAAATGAGAAAGAGTTAGGCCAGTAAACTTTCTGTTATAAGGTTGATGGTGTAGTCTTTGTAGTGGAATACCAGCAACTGAAGGAACTTGAAATCTGCCAGGTTTGGTATAAACAGACGTTTTCACCCGGGACCTGCAGTGAAGCATGGGAAGGGTGCTTTGACTGCTGCAAGAAAGATGGCAGAAGCTAAAATTCATCTGTTTAAACATACTAATAGTCAAAATGAATACTTGTTACAGTGAGTTTGCAGCAGCACCAAACTCCTGGCTAATCTACTGACAAACTCGATAGAGAGTGACTAACCTGTGCTGAGATCACAAAGGGTAGATGTAAAATGAAGTGTTTGAGCATTGTGAAGTAAGTATTCTGCCTGTGACAGGAGGCTTGCTAATATACACATGCAGCATTAACTCATTGCCTTTTTCTCCCCTTTTTGTGTTTGCCACAGGCTTTGCGGCTCAGCAGTGCTGCTTCTTGTGTTAGACAGAAAGCTCAGACTTTAAGACCTCAATGAAGTTTCTCATTCCAGGCGTTGATTAGAGCTAAAAATGTCCATGGAGGTCACATTTTGCTATGTATCAAGCAGAGCAGGCAATGCAGTTACAAGGAAATGATGGCATCTTTCTGGTGACTGAGCAAAGCCGAGTGCTCAGAAACTGTCCCCTGGTTGGGGAATAACATGCAATTGATCTAAGGGAGAGAACAGGAACATTATTTGTTCACTTGATGCATATTTTTGTGGGGTTTTTTTTTTTTTAATGCTAAATTTTGATGCAGGGTCTCTTCTTCGATTAAAATCAAAACTGAGCATTTAATATGAATGGGAATAAGGAAAAAGGGTAACAAAAGAGCTCAAACGGTTTCTACCTTACTGACCTCTCGCCCTGCCCTGCAGCTCCAGACAGGTTAATTTTTTCAGTGATTTGTGGTAGCTATGATTTTTTCAAACTCTTTAAGCTCCTTCCTTTAAATGAGATATACATCATTCCTCTTTTAGCAGCTTCCTTCCCTCCCCTTTTTATTTCAGCTAACTTTAGGTAGAAAGGAGGTGCTTAGTGTACCAAAGGTACAGTTTTAGAAGGTATTGAATTTAGGCGTATAAAAGGGAGCATTAAAAAGGAAAAAGGGCTGTTGAAAACCTATCAAATCCCTCAATGCCAGGTTTTTTAAGTGTTTCTTACAATACACCTGGATTATCTGTTACAATTTTATTTAAAGTTGAACAAATTTTCTTAGGAGTACAGCTGCAACTGCTGGGCTCTCCTGTGGTTCCAGCTATGAAGCAATGGCTGTGTGTCAGGGTTATGTTTTGTGGCAGTGCGAAAGCCTGATGGTGCTTTTCACCCCCAAACTTGATTCTGAAATGTTTTTTGAGTACTGCTTGTCTCTTGATGGGACCTCAGCATTGAGCTCTTCTACCCTGGAAATGCATCGCAGAGCGAATGCTTTTGATGTTTTTATGTACTCTTTGCATGATAAATGTCTTTTGTATTCTTATGAGATAACTCTACCCTGGTTTCTCTTATTTTTAGAGAAGAAATGGGGAAGATATCCCAGTTGCTCAGACTAAAAATATAAATCACAGAAGATTTGCTGCTACCTTTAAGTTGCAAGAGGTGACAAAAACCGACCAGGATTTATACCGCTGTGTGACTCAGTCAGAGAGAGGTTCGGGAGTGTCAAATTTTGCTCAACTTATTGTTCGAGGTAAGGTTTTAAGTGCTTTCATTTTGTTTATTTAATGCTCTTAATACCAGTGCTTTCTACTTACACCTTTTATTTAGCCTAGAGATGCCTTGATCTGAAATGATCATACAAAGATAGCTCTCTGAGGCTTCTGAAATTTTCATAAAATGAAAAACTGGTTTGCAAAACCCTTACAATTGCTTTCCATCGAATACATCTGTGTAAAAACCCTGTTCTTGCAACGTGTGTAACATGCCTGTATGCTTTTCTGTGGATGCTATATGTTGAACATAGGG